>JAOYMZ010000003.1:1129083-1140759 GCA_025802335.1 Pinguicula primuliflora
CGTGAAGTGCAATAAAACAAATGCAGTGCAATGTGAGTGAACTAGTGTAAAATAAAATAGTATAGGGATAGAAGTACACCCTCACGGGTCCTCGAAGTTGAATTACAATGTACGGCTGGACTTAGGGCCATATCCAACACTTAACAAACAAGCTCGGTTCGTTCGTTAAACGTAACCAACAGAACTTGAACATGACCTGTTCGTTCGAGCTCGATTCGTTTACAGTCCAAGAGTCCAGTAACCCAATGAACAATTGCCCTCTGATGGGCAAATCTAGAAATTTGCCTCGACGATTTTATACTATTATTGACTTTGGCTGCTCCCGTTGGGCAATCGAAAATTGGGGAACGCGTTCCAACAAGTGTGTTTGGCTCATCTAGGAACGCGCGCATATTCAGGGACGAAACTCCAAATGTGGATAGCATCGTCGAAGACGCCGCCCAACTGAAATTATGGCAAACATTCAGAGCAAGAAATCTAATACAACCGGTGGCAGATTTTGGAACATGGAAAAGAAGTCCAATTGTTGCTCAAACTGAGCTGTAAATTGTAAAAAAAGGGCACGTTTTTGTGTCAAATAAATAATACAAACTTACTTATCAAAAAAATTGACTTTGGCTGCTCTCCCTACCGTTGTTCGACCACTGGACGATTGTATACGATTATTTTGTTTTTTTATCCGACAACAAATCGAGACTTGCGCCATGGTTATCAGTTATACTGACGCGCTACTATTTTATTGCCGGAAAGTTGATTAGCTCGAGGCTTGCAGAGGCAAATCTCAAATCTCTTGCGATAGACGAGACGAACGAATCTGCGAGCTATGAAGTTGACGCCGAGAGAGACCCAGAAGCTGATGCTCCACAATGCTGGAGAGCTGGCACAGAAGCGTTTGGCTCGTGGATTGAGGCTCAATCACGCTGAAACCGTTGCTCTTATAGCAACACAGGTGTCGACTTCCGGCTCATTTTGTATTTTCAGTGTCGGGTAGTTAATAGACTTTCTTGGAGGAGCTTTCTTTGTTATCATATGCGAAAGTTTTGATCTTTGCAAGTGTTGCTGGCTGGTTTTTGTGGTTCTGTTCAACTTCCGATGCATTGCTATTGGTTGTTTATTTCATTGAACTGCTTTTGCTGTCTGTCTCTGGCCTACATGTCCAGTGTTACTGATTTTTCAGAAGTACCCCTTTTATCGTAGTCTATTGATTTATTATTGAATGGGATCTACTTCTATGAACAGATTCTGGAGTTCGTTCGAGATGGTGATAAGAGCGTGGCGGAATTGATGGATCTTGGGAGGCAATTGTTGGGAAGGTAATTTGTTAGGTAATCAAGTCGATGCATCTCTACAATCTTAAGAATTTGGATGTGGTGCTCATTTGAAGGCAATACTATAGAGTAGAGTGTCATTTCTCTAACTTAGCTCTGTTATTTATATCTTACGATAGTTTATGATTCTATGGTTATTGTTTGTGTGTATGTAGATATGAAATCTTTGAATTTGGCCCCTTGACATTTTGGCCTTATAAGAAAACGTGAAGTGATCCAATAGTTATCTGAAGCTTATTTTTGCATTAGTGAGTAAAGCTACAGCTGCATTACTTTTAGGTGTGGCATGATACTGTCCATTTTTAGGTGTACAATGTTTTCTTTGGTTAATCATAAAAGTATCTATTATATCATATATGACTTTTTTTGTGTGATGGTCCATATGCCCTTTTCAGGAGACAAGTTCTTCCTTCTGTTCCTCATCTCGTGCACTCTGTTCAGGTGTTATATTTGTTAGCTTCAGTAAACGTGTTGATTATCTCTATTACCAGACTTAAAAAACATTAATGCTTGTTGAAACTATTAGCTAATTCTGATCTTCAAATAGGTAGAGGGAACCTTTCAAGATGGCACAAAGTTGGTAACCGTCCATGATCCTATATCATGTGAAAATGGAAATCTTGAGCTAGCTTTGCATGGATCTTTTCTTCCAGGTGATTGACCCGATAACATAATCCACAGTTCCATTAAGTAATCATCATACCAGGTACTTGGCTGTGTTACTGTCTTACTTGTGCTGACATCTTTTATGCCTTCTGAATATGCCTATGATTTGCTGATTGGTTCTGAAATGTTTCGACAGTGGATCAACACCGAAAATCATATGATTGTTAACTGAAGGACTATATCTTATTCCTATTCAAATAATATTTTGTCCTTGACTTGGAAAATCTTCTCTCACATAATTGCTAGCTAACTGTGCCTTATTTTCCTGCAGTTCCTTCCCTGGACAAGTTTCCTGCAGTCCAAGTTTATAAAATTCCGGGCGAACTAATATTTGGATCAGGCCTGGGACTTATTACAATTAACTTAGGAAGGAAAGGCATAGTTCTTAGTGTAACTAACATTGGAGATAGACCTATTCAGGTACTTCATTTTCAATTCCCCATGGTTTTGTTTTATTGACTAGTATACCCCAGTAATCGTATACCTCCAATTTTCTTGTTTTCCATTTGGATAGCAGCAATATACCCTTTCAATTTGTTAAGATCATTCCTTCTTACATACTAAGTCGGTGATATACATTATACACAGTAATATTCTTTTTTGGTAAAAGGAAAAGATGGAGCATAAATTTAATTTATTTTGAAGATTACTGGTTGCACCCGCTAATTTTTTTTCCACCTCAATTGATTTGATCAGCTTTAGAACCTGCATTTATATTTGCAGGTTGGAAGTCATTATCACTTCGTTGAAGTCAACCCATGTTTGGTCTTTGACAGAAGTAAAGCATATGGCATGCGGCTAAATATCGCTGCAGGAACAGCCACCCGTTTTGAGGTATCAGCTCTAATTTAGTTTCCTGTCAACCTTGCATAAATGTGTTTCAGCATTACATATGAGGTATAGGCACATCCTATTGATCTGCTGCAGCTTTCTGCAAATTCTACCTATTCTTTTTTGTGTTTTATTCGATTACTGAATTTCTGAAGGTAAATTTTTATGGGGTCTTATATTATAGCTTGTAACTTCATCTTTTTTAAGATTGACTTCTTGGGTTAGGACCTCCCAACCATAATGCAGATGGCTCTGGTGCAGCTTATCACTTAGTTATGAGCTTCTCCCACAAATCTTAATCTTAAGTTCCCAGCATATTTAGGCATTATAGACCTTAATTCAAATAAAAGCAAGCAACATTTTGTTTGGCTAATGACTTGGTATGATGATGCATTCTGATCATGTTTCCTCCAACCCAATGTTGGTCGTTTCTCTTAGATCTGGTGGATTATCTCCCCATATAGATTAATCATAAGTTAATAGGTATAAATTCAAGTATCGGTGGAAGCAATAAATTATATGAGCAATTTCAGGATATGCACCATTTTTTTTAAAACTAAACAAGTGCTACCTCAATCTGTAATGGGGGTTGAAGAAGCCATTTAGAGAGCTGGAGGATATCATGGATTTATCCATTGTACGGATGCATAATTCAAGAGATATGTTGCCTTTATGCCAAGTAGAAAGACACTCAAGAGTCAAGACAATCTATCTAATCATATCCCTCAGTTCTGGCTCAGAGTGATGCTTCCATTAGATATTAAGTTTTAAGGAGAATAATGCTATGAATAATTTTAAAAGGATATCAACTTTCTCGAAACATCCAGATGAATTTTTTGTTTTATTTTTACTTCCCGCAGCCAGGGGACACAAAGAGTGTTAAGCTTGTCAAGATTGGAGGTAAACAAGTTATCTCAGGGGGGAATAATATTGCCGATGGCCCTATGAATGATTCCAGAATCACAGAGGTGATGAAAGCTGTACGTGGTGGAAAATATGGGTTTTCAGAGGAAGCAACAGCTAGGTCTGAACAATCTTTATGTTTAAGGGAATGAGTAATTTTTTTCACAGAGTCATATGGCAGAGGTTGAGAAGTTTTTTATCTTCTGTTTGAATTAATTGTGCAGGGAATTTGTTGTTGAAGAAGGATCTTCATTTTCCTATGCGATGTCTCATGAAAACTATGCTAACATGTATGGGCCTACCACTGGTGACAAAGTTCGTCTTGGGGACACTGATCTTATAGCAGAAATTGAACGAGATTTTGCTGTTTATGGGGATGAATGTGTATTCGGTGGTGGAAAAGTTCTAAGAGATGGGATGGGGCAGGCTTGTGGGTATCCTTCATGTGATTATTTGGACACTGTGATAACAAATGCGGTAATAATTGATTATACAGGAATCTACAAGGCTGATATAGGTATTAAAGATGGATTCATTACTTGTATTGGAAAGGCAGGAAACCCGGATGTCATGAATGGAGTGTCACATGACATGATTATAGGAGTGAGTTCTGGATTTCAGTTTCGATCATTTGGCTGAAAACACATGCTTGATACTCAAGATCCTATCCCTTATTCTGTTCAGGTAAATACTGAGGTTATTGCTGGTGAAGGGAAAATTGTTACTGCTGGAGCAATCGACTGTCACGTGCATTTTATATGTCCCCAATTAGCTGAGGAAGCAATAACCAGTGGTGCGTGTCTACAGTAATTATTGATTCAGACGAATGAACTGAATTTTCTTCTTAGTCTTCCGCAAATGAACTAAAAGCATTCTACTCTCATATGTAATGTCCAAGCGTACCTTTACTTGTTTATGTCCTCTTATTGTTTTTTCCCTTTCTTGTAAATATAATATGCATAGGAATCACTACATTGGTGGGAGGGGGTACTGGACCTGCTGATGGGACCCGTGCAACGACATGTACCCCAGCGCCATTTCATATGAAACTAATGTTGCAAGCAACTGACAACTTGCCCCTCAATTTCGGTTTCACCGGAAAAGTAAGCTTCTTCACAGACTTGGTCTTTTGTTCCATCCCACATGGTTCCCACCTTTATCCCACATTGTAGCTGTAAAATTTCTCTATCCCCGCCTTACTGTGCTGCATTCCAGCTAAAGCTAGTTATTGTCGACGTACTATGTTGCATCCGCATTTACCTTGATGGGAAGTTCTCTCGGAAACCAATATCATATTTTGCAGGGAAATACTGCCAAAGAAGAGGGTCTGCACGAAATAATCAAAGCTGGAGCTATGGGATTGAAGCTTCATGAAGACTGGGGAACGACACCAGCTGCAATAGATAGATGTCTGTCAGTTGCAGAGTTATATGACATTCAGGTGACTGCTGATCAATTAATGTTCAAAAAAAATCTATTGCTGATTTTTTTTTCTCTTTGAATTTTGTAGGTGAATATTCACACAGACACATTAAATGAATCTGGATTCGTTGAACATACTATTGCTGCCTTTAAAGATCGAACTATTCATACTTATCACAGGTATACGTTCACGTTTCACTTTACATCCTTCTAACAAAGTTTAGGTTGACTGCCTTAATCTGCTGTGTTATGTGCTTATAGATCCAACCTGTTATTCATTGCAGTGAAGGTGCGGGCGGTGGCCATGCCCCAGACATTATTAAAGTTTGTGGTGTTAAAAATGTCATTCCTTCTTCAACTAATCCAACACGTCCTTTCACATCCAATACTGTCGATGAGCACCTTGACATGCTTGTAAGACAATATAATTCTTAAAATGGCTAGCTCATCTTATTGCACTGTATCAGTCACAATAACTGTTGTTTTGTTCACAAAATGGATAAAATATACAATGCAGATGGTCTGCCACCATCTTGACAAGGATATAAGAGAAGATGTTGCTTTTGCCGAGTCAAGAATTCGTGCTGAAACCATAGCTGCGGAAGACATTTTGCATGATATGGGAGCAATAAGTATCATATCATCTGATTCGCAGGCTATGGGTCGTATTGGGGAGGTTATTTTCTCTTAGTTTACATTGCTGGATATCTAACTCTGTCTGTCATTTGGCTAGAGAATGCGACTCTCATTTGCTTTACGTGACAGGTGATTTGCAGAACTTGGCAGACTGCCCACAAGATGAAGCTATTTAGAGGACCACTTGAAACCAGTGCACCTGATAATGATAATCTTCGCATCAAGAGATATATTGCAAAATATACAATTAATCCTGCTATAGCTTGTGGTTTTTCTGAGTACGTTGGATCTATTGAGGTAACCATTTGACTTTTTACTAGCAGAAGTTGCAGGGATGTGTTCTCTTCTCTCTAGTATAATGTCTTAATATGGAGCTAATATAATATATCTTCAGAAAACAAATACCGTTGTTATGAGTAGAGGTCTATGCAATCGACTAGACTGGATTTTGATGTATCAATACTAAGTGCAGGCGGGTAAGCTGGCTGATCTTGTCTTGTGGAAACCATCATTTTTCGGAACCAAACCAGAAATGGTGATAAAAGGTGGCACAATAGCATGGTCTGATATGGGAGATCCAAATGCAAGCATCCCGACTCCAGAACCGGTAATTCCGATTGAAGTATTTACACTTCATCTGCTCTAACTTCCAGGGTCCAAAGCGGAGTCGCTTGCTTTTGACAATTAGTTTCAGCTGAAAGCTATCATTTGAATTTCTTCCATGCTCCATAAAAAGCTTATTTACTGTCCATTCCCTTATAAATCCTTAAGAGATCTCAAGATACATTTCACTTTTTTTTGTAGGTAAACTGTTTTTTCTGGGTATCTCTTATATTTGAGGTTCGCATGCTCACTAGTTGAGCTAACGGGATTTGATAAGATACATCGCACTTGTTTGTTGTTAGCATGATCAAGTTGTTTCAGGTGCTGATGAGGCCGATGTTCGGAGCATTTGGCAAAGCTGGGAGCAACAATTCAATTGCTTTTGTCAGCAAGGTGAATACTTCCTTCCTCCTTTACTCCAATACTGTTGATAACTCATCGGAATTCATACTCTATAGTACTGTTTAGTAGACAGTATATAGTGGGATTTTGAAAAATTATCCCACTATATCCTGTGTTTAGTAACTAGGACAGCTTGGGGAAAAATATCCCGGTTAACCCGGGAAAAAAGTGAATTTGGATGGATTAAGTTTTCTTTCTAAATTTATGAGATTTGGTTTGGTTTTTTATTTAATCCTATACCCCTAAAATTCTATATAATCCAGCGTATTAAAGGATATATTTTCCCAGCCCAGCAAATCTCATACCACTATATATCACTTATCCCTACTACTAAACCTACCTTTATGCATCACATAGTCTCTTATCTCTAATGGATGATACCAGTACTTGAACGAATGACCTCTACACAGCATGCTTGCACATATCCCCTGCTTCTTCATTTACAGTATTTTCTACGATACAGGTAGCTTTCGATTCTGGCGTAAAACAACAGTATGGACTCGACAAAAGGGTTGAAGCTGTAGGCAATGCAAGGAAACTCACGAAGCTTGACATGAAATTCAACGATGCTCTTCCCAACATCACCGTCGACCCAGAGACATATATGGTGACAGCAGATGGCGTTGTTCTTTCCTGTCCAGCTGCAAACACAGTACCCCTTTCCAGGAACTATTTCCTTTTCTAAATCTCTAAAGTTCATTCAGGTATGCCCCTGATACAACTTTTTGGTTAACAAAACAAGCAGCATAAGATTGTACAGCAATGCAATAATCTGTTGAACAGCTTTCTTATAGTGCCTCCTTGGCTCATGGAATCTCCATAAAATATGTTGTACTCTCTGTTAGCAATACCATGGATCTTGTCTCAGTGCTAATAATATAGGAAAATAATTCGTATACCTAATATGATTACACCAAATTTGGTATAAGAATCTGAATAGGCAAAAAATAAACGTAATTCATCCACGTGCATACTAACGTTAGTTGAGAATGATGGGTTCATACTAAAATTGTTCTTTTACTAATAAAAGTATTAACATAGTTTTAATTTACACCAAATTTAGTGTAATCATATTTGGTGTACGGATCACTACCGCAAAATTATTTTGTTGGAACCACCACCAACCCCACCTGGTGTAACAAAATCTAAGAATGGTCTGAGCAATTATGATCGTAAGAGTCGTTTCAGGAACCTATAGACGTGATAAATACTTTCGCATCTAAAATTTAGAACTATCAAGAGACTCATTTTCAATCTATTAGGAGATGTACTATTACTATACTTTATGATCATAAATTCAACATGACTTTTTTTTAGGTAAGTAGTATACTTTTATTAATTTACTGCTGTAGAAATATACAACCATCATTATTGTAGATACAAGTGATAAATTTAACTCGACTAATCCTCCTTGAAAATAGAGAGGATAACTTTTGTTTATTATTTCTCACCCCGGTAAGTCACAGTAAGACCGTAATGAATGTCAATATACCAAGCTCGGTAGAAGTTATAAGGGCTTAACCTACCAAAAAAAAAAAGTTATAAGGGCTTAGTTTAGAGAATTTTAGGTGAAGGGAAGATGTAAATTTCTTGTGCGAGTATGTAAGAAACAGAGTTCTTCTTCTTCTCTATTCTTCAAGTTTTCCTTTCAACGAAGTATTTCAATTATTGAGATGGAGGAAGTCGGTCTTTCATTTCTCTTCACAATTGGTTCTATACATAGACAAGTGGAATAAGATCATATTTGATTCCGAAGGCAAAGGGGATACAATAGGAGTAAATGCAAATACATGGATATGGCTTTGCAATCATGGGAAATCTCCTACAAATGCTACCATGGGAGACTGGTTTTGTCAACCTACAGTGATACTGGGATTTCCAATTTGATGTCCACCCGCCAGGGATGAGACTACAACTAGTATTCGTATTCATGTGTTTCAAGTAGTTTAGACATATGAGTTCTTATTATCTCGGTTAACGTGAACCGTCAATTTGTGAGATTAATGTCTCAGATTAGAATTGAGCTAAATAAACCCATTATTAAGCATTTTCGAACCTCAGAATTGAGAATTGAGCTCAATAAACCCATTGTGTACCTCAGAATTCCCCGCAGACAATTTCTGGAAAAATTGGATGAATGAACTCCGACAAAATTGTATTTCGAAAAGTAACCTCCAATTTTATTTTCGATTTATTTGTATTATTCTTTTACTTAAAATACATTAAAAGAAAAAGAATAAAAGAAATAAAATAACTAAACCGTCTTAACACCTTCTAATCAAGTCAATCGTCGGAAAACTTTTCACTTTCCTATCTTCGGCGAAAGAAAAACCTCTTCTCACACATCAAAATTGACAACAAGATACCCTTCAGCATCGACTTGAATCGTCTTCAATATGTTGTGAGACAAATCCTCACACACCATACTCGTAACTCCCAGAAAGAGATAATGGAGTAAGTGCAACTCGAATCCCCGATCAACTGTTCGATGAAGGTTGCTCAAATACGCACACGGACGACTCCAAGCATCGGTGCATCATGCCTATCGGGATCACGCCTATCAGGATGAACCCGCTCTTCGTATATGGGGCCATGCACGAACTATGTATGAATTCATATTGATGGAGGATCTATCATGAACTTGATTGATGTTCGGTTTGAACTTGGTGACGTGCTTTGTGAACTTCATCTAATCTATTAAAGATGAAAGATCTAATCCTCGACATATCATTTCAAACGTACGTCATATATATAACAATGTCAATTTGCAGTAAAAATATATAATGGCATGGGTCAAAAGAGTGACACAAATATGATTCAGTAGTCTGAGCCACTATCTGAGGGGGAGGGAGATGAAACATGAAAGTAACTATCTTAGCTATCTTCAGGCAATGCAGATTGAGGTGGAGGTATTGGTGGAGATGGAAGTGCCAACACTTGCAAAATGAGGTTCATTTCCCTCGAATATCCTTCAAATTCTTCTTCCCACGCTTGTTGAGCAACGGCGACCACCTGGAGGTCAGGTTCACGTAACTTGTCTTCCTCCTCTTCTTCGTTCCCCTTTCTCCTCTGCTTCATCCTTATCAGCAGCATCAACATTCATGGTATCCGCGACCTCTTTCTTCTCGTCTTCTTCTTACTCCTCCCTCTCACCCTCTTCTTCCCTCCTCAGCATCTTCAGTTTTTATCATCTCAATATTTTCGGTCTATTTAATAGATTAAAAATTCACCTGAATTTCGTCTTTATCTACTGGTGGTGCAGGGAGGTTGTTTACTTCCAATTCATCATCCGTATCAGATGAAGAATTTTAGCGTGAGCCAGACATGTTGAGTACTGAAACATACAAGGGAAATTACAGGTCGAGGACTCAAGCCAGTGTGGAACCTTACATCATCGCTACACACAGGCAAGCTAAGTTCAACTGCAAAACCCCAAAATGCGTTACACAATGGAGATTCATGCTCTTTGAAGGCAAAGTTTAATAAGTGGTGGTGGAGTAATTAAAGCTTGCTTCAGCCCTAGAAAGTACGCCATGGGCATAAGCTCTGCCGCCTATAAGAGCTTGTGGAGGTTCGACATGGAAGCACTACCTGCAGATTTACTTCCAAGGTATAAATTACTCACCTGCAAACTTCAGAACAAAAAGAACTCTTCACCAAACTGATGAGGTAACTTCTGCAGAGGTATGGCTGTGGACGATGCAACAGTTCCACGCCCATGCAAAAACTGATCCGCCAAGAAGGCGACTCCGAATATGAGTAGTTCCTGCAGCACCCCGAGTGTTATTTCCTGACCTCATTGCCAACTCAACGTCAGGCAACAAAAATGGCTGTCCAAGAGAGCCGATCAACACATTCTCCAGATGAAGAATACCTGAAACAACTGCCCCAAGTTCAACGGCTTTCATTCAATGACACTGAAGTTCAGAAACTATTCCATAAATTCTCTGTGAAGTTACAAGAGATAAGACTGTCATATCGTCCTTGTAGATTATAGGATTTCTCATACTTCACATAATTGTGCAATAAAAACTTGTACTCTGTTTCATTAAATTCAAGACAGAACCAACAATATTCCACTCGCTAACTTCTTGCTTAATATCCCCTAATGAACCCATCCAAACGGACATGATGTCTTCAGTACAGTTGACAAAGAACAACCTCATAACAGTAAGGAACTACAATTTGATCGGATCCTACTTGGTCAGAATACAGATTCAGGCCATGGCATCGATCTTCCAAGATTCGTCGTCACTACTGATATGGCAATGGCTGCAATTATATATGCACGAAGGAGCTGGAAACAATAAAAAGTGTCGATCCTGATGACACAAATTGGATGACAATAAGTTTATGGATATTAACTTAACAGCTTCTCGTCCTTATATACTTCGTGATACCAATTATTCACTTGTATTCCATACAAGTCAAAGCGACGTGTCTGGATCATATATGGTAAGAGACATAATAAACTAGTCCCGAGTAACGTAAATTCCAACGGTGCTGCATTACCAACCTTCGAATCACCTAGTAAAATCAGAAAGAAGTTACAGCAAGATACGCACAACCTTTATTGCCCCAGACAACAGATGGATGAATTCTACGGAACTACCTGGTTTCTTGTGAATTCCTCAGGAGGGTAGGGGATAGTGTAGACGCTTACTCGTTCTTCCATAAGCTGGCCATCATGAGATGAAACATAAAATGAACCAACGAGCAGCGAAATAGCTAATGCCTAAACTTATCTGCCCACTGTCGTCAAAAGTAAGTGATTTAACCAATCTCTATCAGTATACTTAACTTAGAGATATAATATCACTTTCACCAATACCTGGGCAGCCAACGTGCGGTAGATGTTCCTTCAATCTATCAACAACAAATTTCC
>JAOYMZ010000003.1:1140859-1153511 GCA_025802335.1 Pinguicula primuliflora
AGTTTTGAGTTGTGGAATACCACCGGGACTCTGGTAGCCCCGTTTGAAGATCTGCTCAACCGGAATATTACGATCAATCACGCTTCCGCTATAATGGTACGATTTTGTATTCGTATTCAAATTATCAGATCTATTCTGATATTGAGGATTTAATCCTACAGACATGATCTTATCCACTGTCTGGATTTTAGTGGAAATTCTATGAGCGTAATCATGTTGTCTAGGAAGTTCTAATTTATTGTATCAAATGCATTTGCGAAATCTGATTTGAAGATTAGTGTCTCAGATTTCATACTTTGCATTTCACACAAGGCCTCATTTGCCAAAATAATTCCATCTTTGATCTGTCTTCCCGCAATAAATGCAATTTGAGTTGGGGAGAACATCATCTTTGACTAATGTATGATAGATTTATGGAGATAAATTTGCATATTAATGTTTTGAAAATATATCATTGTTCTTATAAGATGTCATTTTGAATGATGTGGATGAAATAGTTCCCTTAAGTGATGAACATGAATGAAATTTTAGGGATTAAAGGTAATTCATATCATATTGACATATTGTTCTTTGTTTTGCATCTTATTGTTCAAATATATTCTCTTTTGATTGACTTCTCTAGTTTGTTATGTTCAGGCGTATCAGGCTCGGAGACCTTACGAGAAACCATGTATTATATAGATCTCTTGAAACTGCGTGGCCTTCCATATTCTGTCAAAAATTAGAACTTGTTCGATTTTTTGGTGACTTCAATGTTGGCTTGGTTTTTGTGGATAATTGAATTTTGCATGTTGCTCTCCTTATTTGTGATATAAACATGATGGATATTTCACAATTTTCACTAGTAATGAATGATGAGATTACTGACATACTGTAGGTTACAATTCCAAAATTGTGCATTACAACTAAGTAAAAACCCGACTGGCAGCAATGAAAAAAATACTCGATGAAGAGCACGCAGATATATTCTTCGGGCTTGCGAAATCTAAAGAGAGGCAACGATACAAGCAAGCTTGGACTAAGATACTAAAAACGAGAACTCGAGCGTAACCTAAAAGAGGGAGATTGAGACTCATGGAAAGTGTGATGTGGGACATATGCTGTAAAATGTAATTTCTCCGATGTTAAATAATAATAAAAACTTACTTACCAAAAAAAAAAAGTAAAAATATTGCTAAGAAAACAAGATGACTATCCATTCCAAGCAACTCTCAGCCGCATGTTAAAATTACCATACTCTATGTATAGTAAATAGCAATTTCATGGAATGGAATTGCTATGTCTATGAATTTTTAAATATTGCTTTCGTAACTGTCGAAAGACCAAATCAACTCACAAAATTGAAGGAAGTAAAAAAATTTGAGAAGTCAAGAATTTGAACTCAATGACTAGAGTGTGGCAAACGGTCCAGGCTAAACAGATTAAACGAGCTTTTCGCCCGGACCGGACCATTTAGCCCGGACCGTTTTAACCGTTTTAGAAAACGGGCGGATACGGGCGGGTTGGATTTCGAAAATAGGCGATCCGGGCTTTATCCGTATTACAAAACGGGCGGTCCAGATTTTATATACGGAAAACGGGCGGATACGGACTTTTATCCGTATAACCCGCGAAAAGAAAAGCCTGTTTCACTGTTCAAGAAAAGCCCGTTTATCCGCTTGCATCCATTTTTTCATTTCACTTAGACACCAAGTTTTTCATTTCAAAGTTCAAACACTCCTGTCGTCTCCAGCTCCAGTCTTGCGTCTCTGGTCTCCCTGTTATCAAATCTTTCTCAATCGCCAGTTCTGATAGTGAGAATTCAACCGTGATACTACCAGTCCGCGAAAAGAGAAGAGGTTTCTGAAATTCAGAAAAGAGAAACCTAAACCTAATCTTCTTTACCAGTTACCTTACTCGCGACCGCGAGGAATTGAGGTTGCTCAAAGGTCAGCTCATCTCAAGGTGCTTGGTTATGCTTTATTAATTGTTGTTTTGTGGTTTCTTACCGGGTGTCATTTGTTTCAGGTTGAAGTCTGGTTTTAACGTCAGTAAGTCGGTTGCTCAGCCTCAGGTTATTTCATCTAATTTATGCCTAAGCTGAACATTTCATGTAACCCTTGATCAATTTCTTTATACGTTTCATATACCAATCGGTGACTTTGGTTTACTTTAAAAATTGGAATGTATGTAAGCACACTCCAATTTCTTTTGCAGCTCAAGCTCTTTTGAGCTCAAAAGGAAGATAAAGTTGGAAACTTGAGCAAGATTTAGCATCATGTTTGTGATCACGAATTAAATAAGTGTCGTGTCTTATGTTCTTGATAACTTATGCTTTTGAAAATTAAAATTTTTTCACATTGCTTGCTGAGCTTACTCTATTTTACTGATGACTTGTTGCCTGCCGTTAGCCGTAGGAACTAATTGTAGTTCTAACTTGTAATCTCTTTAGGCTTGGTGACTTTTTACATGATTCTATAATTTGAGTTGCTATAATTTACATTGAAACTCAAAGGAAAATCTGTAAAATGCTGATTTCAATAGGAATGCTTTTATAGGTTAGGTTCAAGGTACTGCATGATTGCTTGCCATTCAAATGAAGTTGCTTACATTTAAGTTTCTGATGCAAAGTTACATTTAAGTTTCTGATGCAATGTCGCATTTCATTTTTATTCAAATGAAGTCGCTTACATTTAAGTTTCTGATGCAAAGTTATATGATATGATATATGACTACTTGACATTATACTAATTCACATTTTTTGGTAGATAAATGGATATTGATAGAGAAGTTGACGAATATTTTGATGATGATGATGGAGAACGTGATACTGTCTAAGAAGAAGATAATGAATTGGGTGAGGGTGAGGCAAACTTGAATATTTTGCAAGGCAGTACGTCCACAACCACTACTAGTAAACGAAAAAAGTAGAAGGCATTGATTTCTCAATGTTGGAAGCATTTTACTAGGTTTAAGATAGTAGAAGATAGCCAAGAAGTGTGGAAAGCTAAGTGCAAATATTGTAAAAAGGTTTACAATGGGGACACAAGTCTTGGTACTAGCACCTTGACCAGGCACGGCAACACTTGTTTTAATAAGCATTTTGGTCAGAAATCATTGGATCAACCCACATTAAAATTTCATGGTGCTACCGGCGAGTTAGGGGTATTCCATTTTGAACCCAAGGTTTGGAGAAATTCTTTGGTTGAGTTGATAGCCGCTGAGGATTTGCCAATTAAGTTTGGAGCAAGTCGTGCTTATGAGAAGCACGTTAGAAAGTCTTTTGACCCATCGATCATGACAGTTAGCGCACGGACGATTAGAAGGGATATAGAAGAATATTACAGGAGACGAGTGAGTGAGTTGATTGTCGAATTTAGGGCTTCTAGCTATTGTGTTGCTTTGACATCCGATATATGGGATTTCAGAGGCCATTTGAACAATTGCAGTGCCGTAACCCACTACATCGATGATAATTGGACTATGCAGAAGAGAATAATCATGTTCAGACTTGTAGATAAACATACTGGGGTGATTATTGCTAGTTTCATCTTGCAGGTACTTGAAGAGTATGAACTTGTACATCGGACAATCTCTATTACATTTGATAATGCATCTGCTAACAAAAGGGCGATAGAAGACCTTTAGCCTACTCTTACATCATACAATGATGGTATTCTTCTCCATCAGAGATGTACTTGCCACATTATTAATCTGGTAGTTCAAGCAGGCTTGGGAGCATTGCAGCCTTATGTTGGAAAGGTTTGTTTATGTTTTTCAAAATTTTCTATTTAACTACACATAACTTATACTTATACATTTGTTTGATATATTCTCAGGTTCGAAAGTTGGTTAGTTGGATAAGGTTATCCAACCAATGCATCAATGCATTGAAAGCTTAATGTGTGGCTGCAGGCTTGAGGTCTTGTATATTTGATACTGACAAGCCTATCAGGTGGAACTCTAAATATACGATGCTTAAGAGGACTTCTGAGTATAGGATGCCAATAATGCAATACTTTATAAAACAACAGATGCAACCTCTTTCGGCTCGTCCTCCAGAAGATATAATCATAGATGATTGGGATGTATGTGTCAAGATTGTTGAATTTCTCAAAGTTTTCTATGAGGCTACCCTGACTTTATCGGGTAGTTATTATCCCACATCACCAATAACAATGCACCAGTTTCTTCTCATGGCAATGACTCTCCACAATCATAAAGATGATAGGTTCATTAAAGATGTTATCCCTCCTATGATGAGTAAGTTTGTTGAATATTGGGGTACACCTCCTTTGTTGTATTCATTGGCATGGATATTGGATCCTAGGGTGAAGTTGGCGAAGTTTACAAGTATTGTTGCAAAGATTCGTAGATGGTTGGGATTGGAAGAACCTGCCATACCTATTGCCACCACAGTAGAGACTGCTTTGATGGAAATGTATAGAAAGTATGAGGCTAGGTTCGGTGGAGTTCTTGTTAGACCCCCATCACCAGAAAGGGCTGTTGGAGTTCTTGCATGGGATGTGATAGACGATATTGTGGGATGTGTTGACGTTGGAGTTGGCTCTTCTCAAACTCAAACTCAATATCAATACTATGAGTGGACGAATTACATCAATACAGCCTTTGAATTGCCTAAGGCACAGGATAGAGAGCATTTTAACCTTTTAACATGGTGGGAAAGCCACAAGTCACAATATCTTGTACTTTCACATATGGCGAAGGACATATTCAACATTCCTGTGTCTACTGTATCATCACAATCCGGATTTAGTTGCACCGAAAGGATTTTTGAAGAGAGGAGAGCTAACCTATCAGCAAATACAGTGGAAATGCTCACATTGATTAAGGATTGGAAATTACAGGACCACAGACTAGAAGGATTAGGACTAGGGGAGCTTGAAGATTATTTTCTAGATGATGAGGAGGAGGGAGACCCTCCTGCTCCTGGTCGTGATCCTTCTCCTTCTCCTGCTTCTGCTCGTTCACGTGCTCCTGCTCGTTCTTCTGATCCTGCAGCAAGTCGTGCTCCTCTACGGTATGGATTTGGGGGAAATTTTATTCATTTTATGTCGCAAGAATTAAGTATGGATGGATCTGGGGGAAAACCATTTTCTGCTTGCATTCTGCACGAAACCAGCAGAATGCAGCAGATTCGGCTGGAATGTTCCAGCAGAATGCATTCTGCTTGTAAGCAGATTCTGCTTGCATTCTGCTGGTACGAAGAGTTTTCAGATTTACTAGATGTACATTCACATTGCTAATGAGGCCAAAATTTCTTTTCAAGTAATACAACCTCTTCTGCTGGTTCATGCCTCATTTGTATTTAGTTGGAACTTGGAAGTCTGATTAAGACATTTGGTGTTGGAATTCTAATTTGGATTGTGTTCACTGTTGGGTTTGAGACTTGAGGTGTTGATTACTAATTTTCCACATAGTGAATGCAATTTGTTCATGCTGGTTTTTCATGCATATTGTTGCATTATGCTGCTTCATGCCTATTGATTTACTTGATTCTGTTGCTTTGCTGGGTTGTGACTCACTGGCAAAGAAGTTAACCTGATTTGGCTCGGTCTTTTAGTTATATGAGTTATAAGTTGTAAAAATCTTGCCTTTTCATTCTTGGCTTGATTTTAGTTGTTCTGCGATTGTTGTTTTGTTACATCAAGAGTCAAGACTTATGCAATCTGGTTGAATTTGGTTGATACCGAGAAAGTAGAACTTCAATCCTGTGAGAAAATAGAACTTCAATCCTGTGAGAAAATAGAACTTCAATCCTGTGAGAAAATAGAACTTCAAATGTGGTTGAATTTGGAATTGCAACCGATAAAGTAGAACTTCAATCCTGTGAGAAAATAACAACATTCCACGTAGATTTGTTCCGCTTGTCCATTTCAAAAATGCAAGCATCTCCACTGTTGCAGCTTACAGTGCAGGAGGTGGTGTTTGGTTTGGTCTTTTAGCAAAATGGTAAAATGTCCCACATCGGATATATAAAATCCTGAGAACTAGTATATAAAGATGTTTCTTTCATGTGAGCACGTCGGGCTTGGTAACATGATAGTTGGGCTGATTCATTTGGCCTGAGTTTTGTATACGGGTTAAATGGGCGGATACGGGCTAAACGGGCTAAGCCCGTATCCGCCCGTCACAAATACGGTCCAGAGCAGATCGGACAAAAATTAAAACGGGCCGGGCCGAGCTGTAGCCCCCCAGACCGTTTATAAAAATGGGCGGGCGGGCCAACCGAACTCTAGTCTGCTATCTATATACTAATATAGGACAGGTTTAGCATTTTCAACTATACCATTGTGATCTTTTAAGTGAATTAGCACTTTTTAACTTTTTTTTATAATCCCTTCCATTCCTTCTAATTACCCTAAAATCCTAGGTACGTCAGGGTTCTGTGATCTTTTGAACCATTGTTTTTCTTCTTCTTTCGACGACTTTGCAATGACACTTCTTTCTGCAATTCCTCCTTTTTAAACAATTGCTTTAATTTCACCGTGACTTTAGGCACGGGTTATATCTAGTTCAATTTAATATACATCAACTTGGCTGGTAATACTACCAGATGAAGCTGGTTAGATTACACTGGTGTTTAATAGTGCAGATTTTAGTAAGTATCCTTGTTGGGTTATGTTGTGTGTGATGAACCCGTTTCTGACAAAAGAAAGGAAAACAATAAAGTTCCTCAAAAGATTGTCATTTACATAGAACTGCATCCGTGTGACGGAATTATTTATCCTCTTATTACATAATTATAGAGCTGCTTGAAATAAAACACAATTGTGAAACTGTATGCTTGAACTTTCAAATATACAGCAAGATGAGCAGCACCAAAGTTTACACACTTGCAATTTCAAATCCCTTCGAATATGTTGCCGTGAACATGGTTTTGTGGATTTTGATCAAATTCGGAGGGGATGCCTCGTTGATGTCGGTGGTGAATTCACCAGCGAGAGAGACCTTTGACGGAGGATATTTACCGGTTGAAGAACATAACGTTTTTAAGTGAGATTGAATAATCAACCCATTTTTGAGAGATTGAGTAATCTCACATAATGCAGGATTAGAGGTGGGTCGTAGGATTCAATCCTTCGACCCGAAAAAAATTATGGTGGATACCGAACATGTGATTAAAGTGGATTATTCTCATAATCATAAATTTATCCCAAAGCTATCCTGCTACCTAACACACCCGTAATGGAGTCCCACTATAAGGCAGTCCCAAGTAATTACCGAAAAAATAAGGCACCCCCAAGTGTGTGCACCCCTTACTCACACCATGTGGGAGCATGCACATATATATTGGTATGTGTGGAGCCCCTATTTAGAAATGTGAGAAACTATGGGCGTACCGTAGGCCCTGAGAGTGCCTTATAGCATTTTTGCCCAACCCCAAACGTGCTCAACTAAGTATCCGGACTCTATCCCTTTTGTAGCCAGCTTAGGGTGTTTTATATGTTTGTGATGGAGAGTGAAGGATGTAGAATAAGTTTAGCAAAACGCATGTTGCATTATTATGAACTCTTGGGACTAAAAGTCCCTTATTTTGCTCACCAAGCTCAAGTCCATACGGCATGAGTAATGAGATGACCTCCAACTAATGTCAGAAGATTTGGAATTTGTTCTTGTGCTTTATTTATGAGCACAATTTTTTACTTTTCTTCACAGTAACTTACAGATGAAAAACAGCCATGCCATTCAAGCACATACATCTCCGGATCAAGGTAACGCAACAAGTATCCGATTCATACATATCAAAAAAGGTGAAATTATTCATAACTAGAAATGTGAAATCACCGGCATCATCTTATTCACGTGATCTGCAAAGTTTCTTCCCGAAATTCCTTGACCATCTCACAACCATGCAGCGTTTCTGATAGGGGAGACCACTGCCTTCACTTGCAAGTAGTTCTTGAGACTGTATTCTCCCTTTTCCCTACCAATCCCACTCATTTTGTAGCCACCAAAAGGAATAGCAGCATCAAATGTATCAAAGCAATTGATCCATACGGTTCCAGCTCTCAATGCTCTCATCAACGTATTGGCTGTGTCAAGGTTGTGAGTAAATACTCCTGCAGCAAGGCCATATGGGCTCGAGTTTGCTCGTTTAATGACATCATCAAGTTCCCTGTGTGAAAGAAGAAAAGATGAGGCCATTTTCACTCCACGGCTTAGTGTATGTGCAGTCCATATGTGAGCGTGTTTGTGTTAGAAAATGGACTCGACCCTCATCTGGGCTCGGGCCTCGTATGCGCAGTTGCTCGTGTGTGGGCCAACTTAAATAGAAAGATGTGTGCATATTTATGTGTGAATTCCGTGTGGGACCGTTATAGCTAGTGATATATCAAAGGTTCTTGAGTATTACTTGAACTTTAAAATCGCCTGTACAGGACCAAAGATCTCATCTTTTGCTATCAACATGTCATCCTGGAAAATCCACAGAGTAAGAATATGTTAGTAGGCTCACAGTAACATACTAAAGCATAGAGTAATGCAAATGATTGTGTTAAGAAAATGGTATACCTTGACATCAGAGAAAACAGTTGGTTGAATGTAAAAACCCTTGGTGCCAAATCTATCACCCCCTGTTTCAAGGGTAGCCCCAGATTCTTGACCGACCCTGATATACCTAAGGATCTTTTCAAATTGTTCTTTGTCGATCTGGGTTTTTAACGGTTTTAAATGAAGATTAGAGCATGATTTCAATCAAACATATACAGAACTTTTGGTAAGAAAATATGAGTATGCCTTAAATCTCTACCTGAGGCCCTTGCTCCACGCCTGCCTTGAACGGGTCCCCAACAGCACGTTTCAGTGCACGAGCCTTTGCTTTCTCAAGAAATTCCTCATGAACTTTTTCGTGCACATATGTCCTTGATCCAGCAC
Source organism: Pinguicula primuliflora (assembly GCA_025802335.1). Taxonomy (NCBI): domain Eukaryota; kingdom Viridiplantae; phylum Streptophyta; class Magnoliopsida; order Lamiales; family Lentibulariaceae; genus Pinguicula; species Pinguicula primuliflora. The sequence continues at coordinate 1,149,737 of JAOYMZ010000003.1, forward strand.
AGCAGCATTGTCCCTGCAGTGTTTCATATGCAAAGATAAGTTCAAGAATGAGTCCTGAATCAGAAGCCACTCACAAAAGGAGGAGATACCTGGTTGAAGAACAGAGCAAAGTGTGCCAGCTCAACAGCTTGGTCGATGTCAGCGTCCTCGCAAACAATGAAAGGCGACTTTCCTCCTAGTTCCAAAGTAACTGGTTTCAGATTGCTCTTGGCAGATAACTCAAGGACAATCTTGCCGGTCTCCGTTGACCCAGTGAAAGCAAGCTGTATATAATGGATTAAACAGGGTGAAAACCATACATCCTTCACTGGCTAACATCTAAGTTAATCTAAACCGAAAAGAAAAACTATACATCCTTCATTAGGATTTCTCACATCGTGACCGTCGGATCAAAATCTAACAGTCCGATTATAAGTCGGGACATAGCATTCGGGACATGAAAATTTCTCTGAATTTGCTACCGCAACGAGTCAAAAGAACCACTGCCTAAGGGGAAACTAAGCAGACTGAAAATTTATGAGTAAAGAAAAACTATATATCCTCAACAATCTCATCTAGTAGTTTCCGGATCTAGCTGGTAGATCAACAGATTAAATTGGCGTAATATAATGTGATCTAGGAACCCAAATAGTTGCAGTTACCTTGTCTACATCCATATGACTGCAAAGAGCAGCCCCCGCCGTGGGACCAAATCCAGAAACAATATTGAGAACACCCTCAGGAAGGCCAGCCTGTACAGATCATGAAAATATTAGCTTGTAATGTATGAATTAGGTTAGTCTAATTAGTACCATTTTGACTAAATGGAAATATGAATAAGTAACATTTACAAAATAAAGAAGAACATAAAGCTTGCTGTCATGACTTCTATGACCACATACATTCAAGGATTCAAAGTATCCAAGTTGAGAAAGCTTGAAGGATTGGTCAAAGTGGAAGAAGCTTGAAGGACTTTACTATTAATTGCTTTATGTATCTTACTTTCTATATAAGCACCCATGTACTATCAAACAATATGATATATCTTATGAATGAAAGTTATTCGTATCTCATAGTTGAGATAGTTGAGTGGTTGTTTGTCGTGTCCTACCCGAGAGTAGAGTGATCTAGGCCACTCACGAGTCCTACCGTTCTACTCGACATCGATCCTCGGGATCATAACACTGCCTATTTTGCAATATTACCTCATGTAATAGCTTTGCTACAAGTAGTGCAGATAATGGTGTCTGCTCTGCTGTTTTGAGAACAATTGTGTTGCCACATGCGAGTGCTGGTCCAACTTTCCAAGCAAACATCACGAGTGGAAAATTCCATGGGATAATCTGGCCAGCTACACCAATTGGTTCATGCAGAGTCTGAACATGATATGGGCCATCAGCTGGGATAGTCATTCCATGAATCTTATCAGCCCAGCCTGGTAGAACAATCAAGAGAAACCATGGAGAAATGAGTCAAGGATAATAAACTTATGATCAGATCAGTGTTTGAGAAAGTGACGGCCGGTCCTGGGCAGTCAGGGCCCGCCTAGCCCTAGGCGGCCTAGGTGTTCGCTTGCTTAGGCGGCATTCGGGCAGGGCAGAGGGTGAGTGACCAGTGTCTAGGCGGCGCCTAGACGATGACCACCTTCTCGAACAGAGGATCATATAAATATTATCATTTGTTCTCTGTCATTATTCTGGACACCCACCAGCATAATAACGAAATAGTCTGACAAACATTGGCACTTCAATTTGAGCAGACTGCTCATATGGCTTGCCACTGTCCCAACTCTCAAGTGCTGCTATTTCATCATTATGCTTTTCAACCAAATCAGCAAAGCGCAACAGTATCCTCTGCCTCTCCTGCAGAATTAAATTGATTTGTACAGCACGGCATAAACAATAATAATCCAATGTAGGTTAAAGTGATTATGACTAATGAGCAGTGTTCGAGATGCTAGGAGGTTCCCTGGCGGTCAGGGCTCGGCGGCTCGCCTAGCCTAGGTGCCCCTGAGCCGGTGCTTAAGCGGCACTCAAGTAAGACGAAGTATGACCGCTCAATGGCTAGGCGGTGCCTACGCGGACTAGGCGACCGCCTTCTCGAACAGAAGGTAAGGAAAACTCACATAGGCAGTCAGTCTAGGCCATGGTCCATCATCAAACGCCTTGCGTGCAGCGGCCACTGCTCGATTGATGTCCTCGGCATCGCCTTCAGCAACATGTGCAATTACCTCACCCGTTCTTGGGTCCAAAGTTGGGAATGTTTTCCCTGGTTCAATGAACTTGAGAAGTTAGCTAAGGAAAGGTGAAAAAGTGCTGCTTCGAGCGTAACATGAGAAAAAATGTGAGACATAACCAGATAACCTGATGCTGCATCTACAAACTGTCCATTTATAAGAAGCTTATCATATTGCACGTTAACAGGTGGCTTGATTGGATCCTCAAGAGCTGCTGTTGCTGCTGCTGTGGTGTAACGGTAGATTCCCCTGCTTGAATATGTTTGCTTTCCTGGAGAGACTGATTAAGCGCTATTTAAACATCTTATAAAGCCAGCACCATCAGGATAACAGCAACGATATCTTTATAGTTCCGGTAGATGATACGGCCAACATGAAGTTTAGCCAAAAAAATTAACCTAAAACAACGAACTTTTTTCCACACACAACAATTACCCAGGAAAACATTGAAAACCCAGAAAAAGAGCATGCTTTAACTCCTGATCACAACCTGTTCAATCTTTCCGTGAACCCATAAAAACCCAGATGCGGAAACACTTAAACAGTTTCAGAAATATCAATACTTTCATCTCTACGGATAATCGCATTAAACGATCGCTTTTCATCCTAACTATAGTCTATACCTCCACGGGAAAAGCAAGGAAGCGAGCGAGAAACCAGAGATGAAATTCTTCGAGACGCCATCGACAATTATCTCGACACAAAAATGTTCGCAATCAACACAGTTCCCTTGTCTTGAATCCACTAAAATCTGAAGCAATAAATTGAAGATTCAATAAACAATATGCAAGGATTGTGATTTGTGAGGGCCACATGGATAGAGATGAGTGTACGTGTGGTAAAGAAAATGGGTGAACAACAAAATTAGCATGGCATCTAGCCCTCTATATTGAGGAGTCGTTATCAAATGAACGATCAATCTATTTGACTTTATGACCGATAAACTCAATCGAATAAAAATATATTATCGAAATGGGAAAGTTAGGGACCAGAAATTTCTAGTCCATTAAATAAATATTTTTTTAATATTATTATATTATTATTTTTATATTTTTTTAATTTTTATATATTTTTTTAACACAGCTTTCCATCCGAAAAATGATTTATAAGATTTAGTCCTAAAAAATAATAAAATATTGACTAATATATTAATTACTATTTTTAATAAAATTTAATATTTACTTTGTATAAGGTTTAGGATATAACATTTAGGGTTTTAATTTTTCGGCCGTAATATTGATTAATATTTTTAATAAAGTTCAGCATTTACGTTTTATAAAGTTTAGGGGTTGGTATTTAGGGTTTTAGTTTTTCGGTGGCTTCGCCGCCGTAATATTGATTAATATTTTTAATAAAGTTTAGCATTTACGATTTATAAGGTTTAGGGTTTAGCATTTAGAGTTTTAATTTTTCGGCGGCGAAGTCGCCGTATTATTAATTACAATTTTTAATAAAGTTTGGCATTTAGGATTTATAAGATTTAGAATTTTAATTTTTCGACGGTGAATGTGTCATAATATTAATTATTATTTATAATATAGTTTTTTAGAAAAATATTTT
>JAOYMZ010000003.1:1153611-1170932 GCA_025802335.1 Pinguicula primuliflora
CTTTGGTCATTCTTAGAGTGTCAAAACAATCTATGTCATTTCCCAAAACCAACTTATTCAAGTACTCAACTTGTTTAAGTAGACGGGTGATTAAGCTATACCTAATTCCGTCAAGACGACAAACACGTTTAGGTCGTTCAAGTCTTTCTACATGTTCTAGTGAATCTAAAATTGTTAGTATAACCAAGATTGTTCTGAAATTCTTGAACCAAGGAGTACTCTGTCAAGAAAGAACAAACAGCAACAACGTAAGAACTGTAACACAGATGCAGAAGAACAAATCGCTCTTTATCACGTAATAAAGATGCAAAAGAACTGTAACACAGATGCAACAACGTAAGAACTGTACCCTTTCCAAAGTTTTTAGAAACAACGTAAGAACAAATCGACAGTTGTAGCAACACAGATGCGGAAGAACAAATCGACAGTTGCAGAAACACAGATGCATATTGGATACAGGAATAACGTAATAATAGTTGCAGAAATCGACAATTCGTTCATATTCGTTCAAATTCTTTCACATTCGTTCAAATTCCTTCAAATTCGTTCACAATAGTTCAAATTCATAAGAACTACACTGCACTGACGAACAGAAACACAGATCGCAGGGAAGGAAAACACGTACCCATCTCGCCGATGCGACGAAATCGATGCGTAGATCCATGAAAATATGCGACAAAATCGAAAGGTCGCAAACAGGGATGGGTTCGTCGGGAAAGGGTTCGCCGTCAATGGTTTGTTGGGAATTGGTTCGTCGGCAAGGGTTGGGGTCGTCGGGGAAGGAAGGTGAAAGCAAGGTTCTGGGACGGTAGGTGAAAAATCTGAAAACAGGATGAAGATGAAATGTAGGTGTGAAATAATGAAGAGGGTATTGTAGTCATGAAATGTGGTAACTCCTCCAATCACATGTATTTTCGGGGATCAAAATAGCAACCCTAATCCGCCCACCGACATTTTTGAGGGGTTTCGAAGAGTTGTACCTTCATAAACGCTTCGAATTCATCTCGCAGTAAACAGTTTGGCGAGTTTGATTACAGTCGTTAAAAACAGCGAAAACAACCATAATCAACCCAAAACAAATGCAGTAAACAGAGCCTAAGGGTTTTTTACTTTAAACCTATATTTTTAGGGTTATAAAAATTTTTAGCAGAATTTTCCAGCATTATCTTGGCAATGATTATGAAATATGAGATGGATTTTAATTTGATGACCCAATTTTTTTTTTTTAAAAATCAACGGTGTGGGATTACGCGTTAATGATAAAACTGACTACTAATGAGTCGCAATGTTCATACATCGCTATCCAAACATTTACGAAAACTTTAAATCGAAACAGTATATCAAACATTACTAACCTACACTTCACAACTGCAAAGAGTTCAAAAAATACTGAATGAACTATCTGTTGGTTGTAATGCTGGAGGGATAGCACCTGTTGACCTGCAAAAGATGGAGCAAAAGATACAGCACAAAGTGTATACCTGAGGTGCTGCGAACGAGAGGTGCTATTTTCCGAATTTTGCATAGACCATTTAGAGTAGTAGTTCAGATCAGAAACTTCTACGTGAGGTCTGTTTGGCATGGATATAGTCTTCAAGTATCTGATGTTGGATCTTGTTTGGTAGCTGGTTGCTGAATTGAAGTTGTGGATCTCCTGCCTTCGCGCTCCAGAGTACCAGGAGTTGTGTTGTTTTATTTGCGGACAGACAGCAGGTCTGAGGATTCCAAACTTGGGCATGTTTCAATGCTTGTTGAACTTCCATTAGATGGTTTCTATTCCTCCAAGGTCCCTGCAGAATGTTAGCGATACCAGCAAGCAAAGTGGGCGAACATGATTCAATTACGACATATAAGTTTCCTTTACTTAGATTAAAGAGGACTTCCTGGCATAGTGCAGAAGCTTTCGTGTCCATGCATGAGGTAGAAGTTGTTCGAGTAGAGGCATGAATAAAGCCACCAGTTGGATCTCTAGTTATCGCCCCTTTCCCATGCGTATTGCTTACCGTGACGCCATGACAGTTGATCTGCACATACACTCCTTTGGGGGAAGACCAGTACATTACCTGCTGGGGATGCTGGATCTTAAGAGGCAAAGTTACTTGCAGTTTATCCAAGCATCTGAGTTCTGCTACATTATGTGATTTATAGAGCTATGAGGAAGATAATATGTCCTGAATCTGGAGAATAGATTCTCGTTGGATGTTTTGAACCAGGAAGCCAGCCCTTTCAAACTTGTCAGAGCACCTACCTTTCCGAACCTGTCAACTCACTATAGAGAAGGTAATTAAGCAGATAAATGCATGATTCTTACTCTTACCTGAGGAGTTGAATCATACATCTATCTGTTGTGATTGTCACATAAGAGGAGATTGAATTTCACATAACTATGCAAAGAAAGGTCAAACAACTGCAGCTATTTCATTATGAATAATCAAATGTTCTATTATTTCATCATTTGGACCGTTTGTACAGCATATGCATTTTGAAGCTAACTGAACTCCTCTCTTTTGAATGTTATTTGTCTACTGGCAACATATCCTGCAGGAGTTTCCATAGGAATAAGCTAACTTTTGTTGGAATGTTATTATTTCAGATTTTAAGCATTAAATCATAGCTTGTACCTCGAATTCTTATTAGTTCCCATGTTGTTTTGTTTGAGAAGTAACCCAAGCATTTAGGCTCCCAACAGGGAGTATCTTTGCAAAGATAGGATGGATTTGTGTGATTTCCTGCTGTGTTTGAGGGGAGACAAAGTGATCCAGACTTGGGAGATGCCATTTGGAGTCATATAGAGTGTGAGGAATGAGGAGATATGAAAGATATATTGATTCTCTAGTATGTAAAGATTCTCCCTCAAGCACCTATCTGACCAAAAACTTACTTTTCCCTCACCTATAAGCCACCGTGTGTGTTTTTTAACATTATAGCACGACATTCCACCAACCACTTCCACCCATGAGAATGATAAGGCTTGACAGGAGCAATAGCAGGTGGGAAATCAATACAATATTTCTTATGTGTGAATTGAGACCATAGGGATTCATTCTTCCTAAATCTCCATCAAAGTTTCATTCTAGTGATGGTACAAATATCTTGAATCTTTCTAATTCCTAGACCAATCTCCTGATGAGGTAGACACACTATTTTCCAGGATTTCCAATGGATTTTTTATTTTCCTTCCTCTTGTTCCCAGAAGAAGTTAGAGAATATTTTCTCTATTCGTTTTATAGTGGGTTTGGGAGAAAGAATAGTGGAGAGCTGCTGAACGGGAATGCTATATAGAACAGATTTAAAAGGGCAAGCCTACCTCTTTGGCTTAGGTATTTGGATCGTCATCCTTCGAGTTTGTATTGAATCTTAAGTATTTATAGGTAGAAGATTTGAGTTTTACTTTCTTCCATGATATAGGGGTGCGTCAAGATAAGTTATAGGAAGAGAGGAATGTGTTAACCCTGTCCATTTGGAAATTGTGTTTTTGTTGGCTCTTGTTGCTTTAGGGGAAGTGATGAAGATGCTTTAAGAAAAATTTATCAACTGACCAGAACGTTTTTCATATTGCGTGAGTAGATTGAGGCAGGCTGAAAGGGCTCTTTTACTTTCTCTGGTAAATAGTATTACATCATCTGCATAGACTAAATGAGAAATACTATCACAACCAATGGGAACTTTAAAGGATCACCAAGGTTTGCGTTCCATGAGATTGTTGAGGTTTCTACTTAAGACTTCAGAAGCTATGATAAATAGAAGAGGGGACTGTGGATCCCCCCGCCTTATTCCTCTTGAGGAATGGAAGAAACTGTGAATTGCCCCATTTGTGAGGTTGGAGAATGAACAGTTTGAGATTGACCTCCATACCATATCTATGAAGCTTTCAGAAATTCAAAAGCTTTCAAGACGGATATAAGGAAGTACCAAGAAATGTGATCAAACGCTTGGCCTTATCAAGTTTAATAGCCACATTTAAGCCCTCTTGTTTTTTGTCCAGGTAATGCAACATTTCTTGTGCAAGAAGAATGTTATCTGAAATTTGTCTTCCCTTTACAAATCCACTTTGTTGTGGTGATATGATACCTGGTAGAATTGTAGATAGTCTTTTAGCTAGAATTTTGTGATGATTTTGCGAGTGAAGGAACATAAATTGATAGGACTTAAATCAGAACATTTTGTGGGATTATTTACCTTGGGGATTAAACAAATTAATGTGCTGGTGATAGATTTGGATAACTCAGCCCCCGCAAAGAATTCAGTAACTAGCTGATGGAGGTCTGTGGAGATGATACTCCAACAGGATTGAAAGAAGACACCAGTAAAGCCATCTGGCCCTAGAGCGTCGTCGTTTTTTAAGGAAAGACTGTGTCTTTTATTTCAGAGATTTCTGACCATGCTGATAGGGATTGGTTCATTTCTGAGCTAATTAATTTGGCAATAACTTTGAGCAAATCATCTGACTGACTGATTTGCTCAGCAGTCATTAGTGTAGAGAAGTTATTTTCTAGCAGGCTGGGAATGTCTTTTTGATTTATTGCATTCCCATTATCATCTTTCAGTGTGAGTTTAGTACTTTTATTCGATTTATTTAAAGAGTTACTGGGATGAGTTTGGCTATATGAGGCCCATGGTGAAAGATGCAAGATCAACAGTGGCATACTCGAGGAAGAATGTGATATGAAATTTCTTTTGGGGTTAAATATTGAGTTTGAGCCCATATCTAGTTGGATTCTTGCCATGGAACCTTTGCCAAGTCTCATCAAAATTTATTCAACTATACTCACAGTTGAGAAGCAAAAGGAAGAAAGTGCTGAGATCGTGGGAATGTCTGAACATAGGATGATACTGAAGGAAGGTGGATGAACTCATAAAAGAGGCCATCAACTGTGAGCTGCTACGTGAACAGATCAGGGGTCAAAACCAGCCTAGGAGACCTTAAGTATGAACATTGTGGATATATTGGTCCCTTTGTCAATGACAGCTACAAGCTTAGAACTTGTGATCATTGCAAAATGCAAGGTCCCTTAGTAACCAACTGCTTCAGGCTGAGAAGTATGCATAAGAAACCTCGATCGCTCCCACAGTTTGCTAACACAGTAATGCACTCACCATTGGATAGGATGCAGGAGACATTTGAGGTAAGTGAGCAAGTGAATGTCATTGATATAGTCCAACTAGAGATCTCCAAGGCTTTGAAAGAGGTTTTGCATCTTGGACCAAATCCCTCTAGATCTGATCAGACCCTGACTATTGCTGGAGAGACTGAAGTTACAGGTAAAACTTACTTGGCTGCTCTTGCTGTAGCTCCTTATTTATCACCAGATGTATGGATTGTCGACATTGGGGCTTCCAGCCAGATGTGTCATAATCTGACTTTGCTAAGGAATTGCATCCTGTCTGTGAAGTACTAGTTGTCAACCTGGCTGATGGTAATAGTATTTCAAAATCTGTGGGCACTCATATTTTGTCTCCTAAATTTATCATGACTCATGCTCCCTTCATCCATAGTTTCAAATTCAATCTCCTTTATGTATAAAAGCTCAACAAATTTGCAAGTGTGTGTTTTTCATTTTTTTTGATCTTTCTTGATGGTGCATGACATATCCACTAGTCTCATCCTTACAGTGGGTAGAGAGTTTATGAGTCTAGATCTTTTTGAGCCATCCTGGCACCTCAACCTAGCTGCAGAAATAGCGTTCAACCACTCACAACTCTCTTACTGCTCATCTGCCTTTTGCTTGTAGTTCAGAAGTATTGATTAATTTTGTAAAAAATAACACTATGTGGCATGACAGACCTGGACATCATTTTAAGCAAGTTTTATCTTGTTTGTCTTTAAATGGTTCTCTTATTGACTTGCCGTGTGATGTTTGTCATAAAGCTAAGCAGACAAAACTACCTTTTTCATCTTCTCGATTTGTCTCTGATGCTATATTTGATCTGGTTCATGGTGACCTCTGGGGTCCTTTTTTGACTCCCTCACTCACAGGAGCCATTTATTTTCTCACTTTAGGTGATGATCACAGTCGAGCTACATGGATTTACATGCTCACACATAAATCTACACTGCTCAGCTCCTGAAACAATACATTCTTATGATTCAGACACAATTTGGTGTCTAAGTTAAATGTTTCAGTAGCAATAATGGCTCTGAGTTCACTGGCCGTGTTTGCCAAGAGTTATTTGTTTCCCTTGACATCCTGCACCAATAGAGTGTACCATATAATCCACAGCAGAACGGTGTGGTTGAAAGAAAGCATAGGCACTTGCTAGAAATGGCATGGGCCTCTTTGCCAATCATGTTCTAGAGAGAAGCAGTCAGGGATTCTGCTTATCTCATAAACCGGTTAGCTACTGTAGTTCTCAAGTGGAAATCTCCTCATGAAGTTCTTTATGGTCACACTCCTGATCTTTCTCACATCAAGGTCTTTGGTTGCTTGTGCTATGCAGCCACGAGTGGTCCACGTGTGTCCAAACTTGCATCAAGGTCTCTTAAGTGTGTCTTTTTTGGTTATTCTTTAGTGAGTAAGGGATACTGGGTATATGTTATTGAGCAATGAACATTTGTTGTCTCCCGGGATGTGCTATTTTATGAAAATCACTTCCCTTAACAAGTCGGTGCACCCTCACCACTGGCTTCTGCTCCATCATATGATCATTCGCTGCCCTCCAACTCTGATTATTTGATTGTAATGGTGAAGTATCCCCTACTTCCACAGCTTCATCCAGTAAAGTATCCCCTACTTCCTCAGCTTCATCACTCATTCCAGAGCTTTCACCTACTCCACAAGATCAAATGGCTTAATCAACTGCATCTTCCTCTTCGACTCGCCTTTTCAAATCTCCTCCTCCCTCTCCAAGTAGAATGCAATCCACAATCCAACCTTCCTCTTCGAAAAAGCACAAGACGTGTTCAACCTCTTGCATGGCACCAAGATTATGTCATGAACGTTCCTCCTGCAGCTTCATGTTTTTTTTTCAGCTTCTCAATCTCCCGAGCCAACTCTCTATCTTAGGTTGTATAGTAGCCAAATTGGATGCAAGCCATGGCCTATGAACTTGAAGCGCTGCAAGTTAACAATACTTGGGAAATCACCACCCTCCCTCACAGTCATAAAGCCATCGATTGTAAGTGGGTGTATAAATTAAAGTGTAATCTTGATGGTATTATTTCTCGTTACATGGCAAGACTCATAGCCAAGGGTTATAGTCAGCTTGAGCGGATCCATTACACAAATAGTTTTTCACCTGTTGCTAAGTAAACTACTATGTGTATTATGCTTGCTGTTGCAATGGAAAGAAAATGGAATGTCCATCAACTAGACTTTAACAATGTATTCCTTCACAGATTATTGGATGAGGAATTGTATATGCTGCCACCCCCTGGTCATGCAGCTCATGGTACGAAGCAGGTGTGTTTGCTTAAAAATTCACTCTATGGCCTGAAGCAAGCTTCCAGACAGTGGAATAAGCTCTTCACCTCACGTCTCATGGAGTATGGCTTCGAATAATCCGCCCATGAGCACTGCTTATTTACCTATTGCTGCGGTGGCACTGCACTTTTCTTGCTGATTTATGTTGATGATGTACAGATTATAGGGAATTGTCTGTCATAAGTGAACTGAATTAAACATTTCTTGACCATGAAATTCACCATTAAAGATTTGGGGGAAACCAACAACTATCTGGGTTTGGGAGAAACCAACAACTATCTGGGTTTGGGAGAAACTAACTACTATTTGACTCAACACAAGTATGTGATGGATCTTATCTCTAAGTTGGTCTCCTGGATGCAAAGTCTGTATCCACTCCTTTGCCACCAGGATTGAAGCTAATGGTCACTGATGAATCAGCCTTCTTAGCAGATGCATCACGCTATTGCAGTCTTATTGGCAAACTTATATATCTTGGCTTCACTTGTCCTGGCATAAGTCATGATGTCTAACAACTAAGCCAATTCATGCAGATTCCACGCCAAAGTCACGAAACCACGGTCCTCCATGTCGTCAAATATCTGTGTGGGTGTCCTGCCCTTCGTCTGCATTTTCCTTATGACGACATCCTAAAGCTTGTGGCTTATTAGTATTCGGCCTTGGCAACTTGCTCAAATTCTCGTCGAACTTTGACGCGATCTATCATTAAATTCAGTCATGCTACGATTTCTTGGCGAACAAGAAACAAGTCACTATTTCTCGTTCATCTGCTGAGGCGGAAAATAGAAATGGTGTCTCAACAATATGTAAACTACTATGGATTTCTTACATTTTGCAGCATTTTACCATGCCTCTCATCGTTGTAATGACTGTCGTAAAATTTTTTTAAAATTTTAATAATAAATTATTTAATCCTAAGCGAAAAAAGTGCACAAAATTTATGATGATAAAGCTTTTAATCTTTTAAATAAATTAGATGAGCAACAAAAAATGAAACTTTTAATCTTTTAAATATACATTTTCCGTCCGTGCATCCAATTTTTACAATGGATAGAGGTAGGCATGATATTAAGAATTTGGCATCAAAGCCCCAACAAACGACACTAAACGAAAAACAAGTTCTTTAATGTTCATACAGATCAGTTGCGAGCTCGTCAAAGTTTCACTGTGCCTAATCCTACTCTAGTCATTGATACACACAATGTCCACACTACACAGGTTCTTGTATTCTCTCTTCAGGTGGATGGTGCAGTATGCAAACACAATCTACGAGCGGCTTGTGGAGGTTTTCTCAAGGACAACAGTGGTTTCTCGGAAAGTGTTCAAGCCTTACTGCTGGGCTCTAGGCAATCTTTCATGGGCTCAGGCTGCTCCAACATCTACAGCTAGGAAACACCATCCTTTACTCAGATAGCAGGAATGCGATCTTGGCTATCCAGGAGCATTGGCGGAGTTGCCTAACCAGGGCATGATCCACATGATACAGAATCTTCTGAGGGCAGGGTTGGCTACTCTAAGCAGCTGCCCGCGTAACCAGCTCCAGGAAGCAGATGCACTAGCTAAATTGGGTCTCTCCAATAATTTCATGGGTATTCAACTGCTGCAAGGCGATCCATTTGCAAGTGGGTGGCATTGTAGTCAACCAGCTTGTAGCACTCATGTAGTAGAGGCAGTACAGGTGGTTCAAAGGATTTTCGAAGATTCCGCACTACTAAAGGGTATCAATGCTCGAAGCCAGCCTTCACCCATCTACCGCGACATTTTGACCTACCCTGAAAGGACCGTTCTCATAGTTCTTAGTTCTGTTTTCTGTTTTAAAAAACTAAAAACGAAACTAACCTGGTAATTTCAATCGACCAATCAGAAGTTGCCAAAATACTTGCTAACATTGGCACACATTTTTATCAACTACTCTACTCGTTTGCATCATTAATAATACAGATAGTAGAACTATCATGGATAATAAATTTGTAGTTGGAAGTTCTTTTATTCCAAATAAATGTATGCCAAAAACTTGGCATAAAAACTAGATGCCTCTGCCTGCCAACACCAGATTACTGCAATCAAAACCAATAATATACCAATACTGTTTTCCTGCTGCTACTACTATTACTCAGTCACTCCATGGATCAGTCTCCGTCCTCACTTCAGAAGGCTCAATAACTTGCGTTTCAGAATCACCGGAGGATGTTGCTGTATCAGTCTCCGACCAGGCGCCCTCAGTGGCTTCTCCTACTTCCTCCTCCGACCGACCCCACCTTCCCCCGAGTGCCATGGCCATCATCTCGTATATCTTGTTCCCAAGTTCAGCAGGACTATCAGGCTGTCAAATGGAGGAGATGCGCAAGTAGAAGAGACTCATCAGAATGTGTACACTCTTTCACCGAGTTAGAGTTCATAAGAACGATATTGAGTACTTACTGTAAATCCACTTGAGATCAAAGCTGTGTCGTACAGAAGTTCCACCGCGCGCTTAGCATCCGAACTTTCGGGTGCATTCTTGCAGGCAGCCTACAAAATGCAAGAGACAGAACGGTTATATTGAACTGAGGAGGTCTACGAGGGCGTAAAGTAACTGCAAGAAGTTCTATGGTGATAGGAAGATTGGATGGAACATCATACATTGAGATCCTTGACAATAGGATGATCTGGATTGATCTCCAAAATTCTCCTACCCTTCATGAATTCTAGACTTGAAGTGTCTCCAAGTGTTTGTGCTTTCATTAATCTGTAGAGGAAATTATACCGAAAAAACAGTGGATAACAAGATAAGGTATGGTAACATCAGTTTGTTCTACTACATGGTCTATCGTTATATGTTTCATGGGACACACACCTTTCCATGTTTGCAGACCACCCAAATTTTCCAGACACGAGCACGCATGGCGACGAGCTCAATCTTTTGGAGATTTGCACTTTAGCCACTTTATCACCAAGCTGTTGTTTCATCCAGTCACAAAGGAGATTATACTCTTGCTTGGTTTCCCTTTCTTTTACCTCATCTTCATTCCCTGCATCCGATAAGAGTCTAAATTAGAAAACAAGTCACGAGTTGTTGATGACGACGATATTGAACATTAAAGAGCAAAAATCAGTACGAACCAAGCTCGAGATCCTCCTTGCTAATGTCCACAAATTTTTTCTCTTTATATGTCTGCAAGTTCTGGATGGCAACCTCATCGATGGGTTCAACCAGGTAAAGAACCTGGAAACCAAGAAACATTTTCTTGGTTATCACTAACAAAAAATATATTTTCTCGAACCGAAGAACTCCTTGGCTTGAGCCGAAGGGCTTACCTCAATGCCCGTCTCGACCAATTTTTCCAGGAAAGGAGCAGATTTGGCACTCTTCAAGCTGTCAGTTGCCAAGTAATAGATGGCTTTCTGGTTCTCACCCATATTCTCCACATAATCATCCAAACTTATCAGCTCTTCATCACTCTTGGAAGAGAAAAACCTCAATAATGGGGTAATCTTCTTGTGGTTTCCGGTGTCTTCAATGCATCCCAGCTTCAAAAACTTCCCAAAATTCTCCCAGAATTTTTTATAATCCTAAAAACAGAATAACCGTCGTGGTTTGGACAATGTTCTTTACATAAAGAGTGAGAAATAACTCATCTGCTAACCTCCTTGTTCTCACTCTCAGAAAGGTCTTGAATCATGTCAAATGTTTTCCTGACCAGCCTTTTTCTCATTATCCTCACCTGCATCAAGAGAATAGCGTAATCTTCAGTAACAATAGGTGACAGCAATAAGTAATTTACAATATTGAATCGAACAATATGATCGAAAGGAAGTGTGCCCCTACAATTCTGCTCTCCTGAAGGATCTCCCTTGAAACATTAAGAGGAAGGTCATCCGAGTCAACCACGCCCTTTACGAAGCTCAAGTATCTTGGAAACTACAAGCCATCAAATTATGGTTTGATATTAAGATGATAGCTAACAACTGAGTGGCATTTGAAAAGAGAAAATGCAACATAGATCAATACTTTCTTGGTATTATCTCAGATACAATATATTCAGAACAATAATTACCAGTTCACCATCAAAGTCATCTGAAATGAATACTCTCTTCACATACAAACGAATATTTTTTGTCTTGGGATTGATGACTTCTTCGTTATTGAGAGGAGACATTCCAGGAATATATAGCACGCTTCTAAATTCAACCTCTCCCTGCAGAAGTAACTAATTAAAATTGCACAACGTAGCAAAGTTATTGCAGATCACACACAACAGCAACTGTTACCTCCGTGTTGAAATGGGTGTGGGCAAGTGGATCCAAAAATTCATTGAATGTCTTCTTGTAAAACTCCTGATATTGTTCTTCCTCCACTTCCTTGGGATTGCGCATCTGCATTGATCAAATGATAAATAAGACTATGGACATGCCAAATCTGGCTTGTAAAAACATCGAATGATGATTTGGCTCACCCATATCGGTTTTGTTTCATTAGCCAATTCCCAGTCCCAATATTTTTCAGTTTTGGACTTTTTAGTTTTCTTTTTCTCTCCCTGGTAAGAGCAAAACAAATGACAAATACAACAATTATCTCATGCCAATCAATTCGGGAAGAGCACGTAGAAAAAATTCATTGGTACTAAAGGTGAATACCTCTGGGTTTTCATCTCCCTCTTTTGGTTTCTCCTCCTCTTCTACCTGTCATAGTTAGAACTTAGAAGTAACTCAATAAATAATGCAAACACTATCATTCGACGAAATTGGCTGAAAGCCCCGGAATCACTGGGTTATGCTTGCACATAAATAAGCATGCAGTGAGATTATAGAACCCAAGTCTGATCTGTTTCAATTCCAAGTTCCAACAGATATCACGACGCAGGGTGAATAGGACATGAAGTTCAAACCTCAATAGTTCTAGACTTCTCTTGCCATGTATAGATGGGAAACGAAACAAACTGGGAGTAATTCTTCACCAAACTCTGGATCTTTGCTGGCTCAGAATACTCATACTTATCGTCTTCCTGAAAGTCAAGATTCAAACGTTCTAGTTAATAAAGAGGAACAAGAAGTTCAGCCAAAAATTTCTGTATCGACACAAACAAGGGAGTACTGCATTGAAGCTATCTAGTATCTACAGATTCAAAGATAGATCCATAGCATCTGCATCTTCATAATCTTATGAGAGGACAATACAATAAACCACACCAAATAGGTCATATTATATGCCTCAATTGCGTAAATTACCTTTAGATATAGGGTGATCCGTGTGCCTCGAGCCAATAAATTGTCAGAATCAGTTTCTTCCCTAATTGAGTAGGAGCTAGTATCAGCTTTAGCTTCCCAAACATACTGCTTGTCAGACTTGGGGCTCTTTGTTGCCACAACCACCTAAACGAATGAAGAAAGAACCCAGTTCAGACAGGTTAGAACAATCTTACAAGAGAAGGCCATCCAACATATTCCAGCAAACATTAATTTCAAAATACGCAAAGCTAGGTACCTTGTCGGAAACAAGAAAAGCGGAATAGAATCCAACACCAAATTGACCAATCAAGCTATTATCTGCACCAACGTCCTTGTTCTCCTGCATCAGGATATGGTTAAACAGTTAAGGATTTCAAGGTCTCATAACCAAGTGTTTCAAACCAGAGAAGCTCAAAACAAAATAATTTGGTAATGACCATTACCTTCAGTGCCTTTAGGAACCTCGAAGTGCCACTCTGAGCAATAGTTCCAAGGCAGTCTATAAGTTCTTCTTTCGTCATTCCAATACCAGTATCTCTGCGACAGGATAACCATACTAAGTAACTTTTTTTTGGGTACGCCATACTAAGCAACTCTTTCATTTCATTGAACATGGATCGGACAGAAATAGGACATATACATACGTTATGGTTATGGTTCCGTTATCCGGGTCAGGTTTGATACGAATTTCTAGCTCACCAGCATCTCCAAGTAATGATGGCTCAGTCACGCTTAAAAACCTCAACTTGTCAAGAGCATCACTGGCATTACTGAAAGAAAAGGACCAAAAAAAAAACAGATATTATATTAACAATGAATCCATTGGTGCTGATCTGGTCCTGCAAGAGTCGCGCCTCCTACTCGAATGACAAACACGAATACAAGGTCATTTGGGTGTTTGGCCCATCTTCTTTGACACCAAGTGCAAACTGAAGAAAAGTATAACAGCCTTCGGGCGGAAGTCAATACAATTAGCCTTACCTTACAAGTTCTCGGAGAAACACTTCCTTGTGGCTGTAGAGACTATGGACTATTAAATCCATTAGGCGACTCACCTAGAATCAATACAAATTACAAATACTCAACATTAATTAACGAAATTTGAAACTTTGAAAACTAAACCTCAAATAAATAGGTAACAAAATCAAAACCAACCACACATCCAAGTAGTTCTTTGATCAAACACAATAAAAAAATGGAATTTCTCAACACATTACACACAAAAGCAAAATGAACGTTCAAAACACAACATAAAAAGGACTCTCAACATATTCATTCTCCTCAATTACTCAGAAGAAAGCCAACGGGTTTCCAGCTACTCCCAAATCGAAAAAAAATGCAGGAAAACCCAAGAATAAAATCAATTTCATAAACAAATGTAGCCCCACCTCAGCTTGGTATTCATATACTTCTCCATCAGTCACAGGAGCCTCCTTTTCTGCCACAGCAGCAGCCTCACATCTCACCACCACTCTGCTTTCCCTCTTCTCCAGCTTCCACTGCAACCCACTCATCGCAAAACCATTCTTCAACCCATTTCGGGGGAACAACGCTCCCCTCAGAAAAACCCTACCACCGTTCCCACTATTCTTTACAGAAAATGATGAAGGATATGGAATCGCAGCAACTGAAGCAGATGCTAGACTTCTGCTCAGCGCAGGTGCCATTTCTCAATCCTATTCTTTCTGAATTTCCGAGATACGCCAACAAAATAAGCACGCGGACGAGCTTGGGTACAAGGTGAAGTAGATAACCGGACGGTTGGAAATGGAAAACCCTTGTGAGTTGTGATGTGAGCGGGGGTTTAAGGAGCGAGATTGGAGGATTCTAGAATATGCAGAGGTTTCCCTTGTCCTGTTGTGCTGCGAGAAAATGGAAGGCGAATAGGCTGCCATGTCAGTCGTACCAATATCCATACGAGTTTGAAAAGTAAAAGAATAAAATGTAATTTACAAAAGTAAAAGAATAAAATGTAAATTAACTTTGGGATAAAGTTAATTTATCCTTATAATTTAAAAATTGATAATTTTTTTCTCTATAATTTTAAAAAAAAAGTTAATGTGTTCACTTAGTTTATTTTAATTAAAAAATAATAATAAAAAATTAAAATAATCTTATTTAAAAAATAAATAAATATTATCTCAAAATATTATTTATCATTTTTTTAAATTAATATAAACAATTAAAATATAATGACTGAAAAATTAAAAAAATTAAAACATAAAATATTCAAAATATTCAAAAATAAAAAATAAATTTTTTAAACATCCATAAAAAAATAGAAAAAATAATTACAATTCAATAAATATAATAAAAAAATATAGAAATTGTATAAAAATTGGAAAAAAAAATCCGTTACAAAATTAATAAAATCGTAAAATTTAAAATAAATAAAAATTTAATTTTTTTAAATTTTTTATAGATTTAGAAATTAGTTATATATAAAAAAATATTAAAAATAAATATTTATAAAATATTTAAAATCTTGTAATTCAAAATATTTTTAGCAAAAGTATATATATAGTATATTGTGTCTCGATTGTGTTTATTTATTATTATTGTGCAAAAACTAATCATTTATTCCCTTTAAAAAAAAGAGAAATGCTCCGCCTACGGAATTGTTTCAAATATATATGGTGCTCAATTCCTGAAACACACCAGGATATAGCTGCTGACCAAAGCCGAACATGGTGCGCGACTCTATAGCTGATAATTTGCAGGAAAGAAACAGATCAGTGACTCCGACTGCGTGCCCAGTTCCAAAGTGAATCAACTAGCAGTCGACACTACTACGGGGTGGAATGGTAGTCTCTAGCAATCCCCTCCCGTAGAGGTATAGAAGACTGGGTTCAAATATATATGTTTGGGTGACACTTATTGCTGGAAATATCAAATACGCACGGGAGTTGGGCCACTGAACTTGGACCACAAAAAGAAAATAAAAAATGCAGGACTCAGATGGGCTTTACATATGTGCTTATTGTACGTAGCATTAATAGAAATTTAATTTTCCTGCAATTTGCTTGATTTTGTTTAGTTTGATTTGTTTGTAAAAAATATTTGGTGGAGTAGGTCAGCGACATCAATAAAAAATAAAAAAAAGGCCCAATATTGATGGCATTGTAATCATGGGCCGCAATGAGGCAGGTGTGGGCTAAAAGAGGTGTGTTATGTAAATAATTTTGTATTTTTTACACAAGCAAAAATTTAACTACAAAAAAATCATTGTTAGCTATCTAAGATTTTGTTCAAAAGACTTATTTTCGAGCTCTCTTGACCGTTTTATTAGGCGCTATGGCCTTTAATGAGCTTCACTTGTAGTTGGCTATGATATCATGATAATGGACTTTTAAGTAGTCCGAAAATGATATACCATGAGAAAAAATGAAAATGCAAAAAATATCTTATCCATCAAAATTAAATTGTAAGACTACATATGAAATCCTCATATAGAGACAACTACGAAACTGGTTACATATTTTGATTAGTGTAGTGAAATGTCTTTTGTTAAGAATTACTCAGATTTTAAGAATTTTAGTGACAGAAAGTGGGTTAGGTAGATATGTCCACCCAATATCACTCCACTCCCTAATTCATACTTAGTTTCATAACGATGGCAGCATTAACTCATACCTTTTTTTAGTAAAGTACACATACTTAATTATGGAGTATAGTTTTTATGCACAATTCTTAGGTGCACAATCTGCACACAATTCGTATTTGTCACTGCCTATCATCAAAATTGATTGTATCATTTGAAGGTCCGTAGGAGATCAAAAGCCCAAGGTGCGCTCCCGGCAACTTCGAAAATTTCTAAACCCTAATAAGGACTTCTTAATTCAAGGGAAAAGGATTTTCAAAATTCCCGCAAATGGAGTCGCTAGGACCGCACCAGAATATGAGACTTTTGTTCTCCTATACATGAACTTTTCAATTGTATAACCAATTTTTACGACAGATAATGCCAAATATGGATTGTGTACAGATTGTGCACCTATGTGTTGTGCACAGGAGCGTGGTTCCCAAATTATGAATAGTGAAATACTACAAATAAAAAAAAGATATTTACAGAGAGGGTAATTGTTAGCTTTTGTGTAATTCTGGTTACTGATATTGTTATCTATCAGAATTAGCTTCATTTGTGAAAAAATCACATGCTCCAGTAGAGTTTCGATGATTTTATAATCAATATCTTCTTTACACTTTTTTTCTTGAATTAAGCCGTTCATAATTAGGGTTTGAAATATTGGAGGATAAAAGTCTCCAAAACCTTATCAAAGTATTGAGATTTTGAACTCATGTGTAAGTGTAAGTGATAATTAGTCAAAATTACAAATAAATATATAAAATTGTATATAAATGAATGATGATTGAATTATATAAAAAAATATTATATTGATATTGATACGGTTACGCAGTGTTCGAGAAAGTACTATGCAGATCCTAGGCGGTCATGAGCCGCTCAGTGCCTAAGCGGTCTATGCGCCCTTCTAAGCGGGCTTTTAAGTGATCTAAGCCGTAATTCGGATAAGGCGGAGTGCGACATTTTAGCACTTAAGTGACACCTAAACGACGCCTAAACAACTTATGCCATCTATTTCTCAAACACATACGGAACATTATATTGCTTAATTTAAAAAACTATAAATACAAAAGTGGACAAAAAATAAAGAAAATGAATAGACCAGCTCA
>JAOYMZ010000003.1:1173973-1184913 GCA_025802335.1 Pinguicula primuliflora
GCCCAAGTAATTTCGTCTTCAGCTCCCTAAAACTGACAGAAATTAAAGAATGCACTTGGTCAGCGATATGGTCTGCAATTGTATGGCAAATCCGGAAATCAAGAAACGACCAACAATTTTGCAGAGATGATTGAAGTCCGGAGAAGATCACTCACACAATCAAGTACCAATTGTGGTTCTGGTACAAATTGCGATCGAAGAAGAAGACTTTGGCCCTGTTTTGCGCAAAAGTTTTTATGCTACTTCTTGTACTTCTTCTACTACTTCTCCTTTTACTTGTTCTTATTTTTAGAATGTATGATGTTTTGTGCAAGTTCTTTAAAATATTTATTTAAAGTTCAATTTTAATTATATAATATAAAATTAATAATAGATTACCAAAATAACCTTTATTTAACTAATTAATGATGATAATAAGGGTAATTTTGTCATTTACACTGTTTACGAGTTTGGTATAATTTCAAAATGATCCTTCTAATTTTTAGAAGGAAAAAAACATGTGATGACATGCTTATTTTTTAGAAGAGAGGTTCTAAAAATAAGAACAAGCAGTAGTACTTTTACTGGGCAAAACACTCATTTTTTTAAAAAAAATTTTATATTCTAATTATAATTTTTAGAAACCTACGCAAAGTAAATCTTTAATTATTTATTGCCTTTGATTTCAGGTTGATGGATTGAGATCCTATCCTAACGGGCCTGTAAGCTAAACACAAAAATAGACTTTTTGTAAAATTGTAAATCAAATTACCTATATGTATAAATATAGTTCAATTTTCAAAAAAAAAATCAATAAATTTTATTAAAAATAAACAAAATAACAAATAGAAAACGCGAGTTTGTGACAATTTATTTTCGCATTTGGTACAATTCGGGAAAAAGTCACGCTAACACAAGAGTCACCTAAATATCTAAGTTTTTTTTTTATCGTCACATTTTGATTAGCTTAGCACATTAGATTATTCCCCAAATTACCCCTAGAACCCCGGCAACTCCATGGGCGAGGTCACCATGTTCAGCAGCTCATTCCAATAGTTCCTCGTGTCTTCAATTTCACCGAAGGAGGAGGAGGAGGAGGCCACCGCCCCTGCCATTTCATACCCGTCGGAGCCATGATTGACCACAGCCGCCAGCTCCATGGCAGCCGCCATCTGATATCCATAATCCAACGGATAAGCCGCCAGTTGATGTTCATGGTCCATATTGCCCTTCGCCACGTGGCCGAGCTCTCGGCATGCAGCGGACACGACGACGTCGTTCGCCATGATCGTAGGAATCGCCGTGGGGACGCTGCTGCAGGGGAAGTTCAGCGTTGAATTCGGCGACTCGAGCGTGGTCGGCGAGCCGAGGAAGCTGCTTGACCCGCTGCCGCCGCCGGTCGCCTGCCACACTTTGAGCACGTCCAAGCACCGGTGATGCGCCGCCGTCATGTGAAGCGGCGGCGGGATGCTGAGCTCCTGTAGGAGCTGGATGTTGGAATGGAGCTTCGACTCGCGAGCTAGTCGCGCCTCGGCTTCCAGTCTTGCCGTCTCCCACTGCGCCATGTGGGTGAGGTTGGCAGCGTGCTTCATCTGAGCCGAACCGCCGCCGATGCTCTTCGGCTTGTGGGTAACCGGGTCGATCCCCATTCGGGTCAACCGTTTCTTGAGACGGGTATTCCAGTAGTTCTTGATCTCATTGTCGGTTCGCTTTGGTAAATGAGCTGCTATGGCGGACCACCTACAGCTAATCAAAACCTTAATTAATAATTTTATTTTTAAGCAGTGCAAATTTAAAAGGGACATCATAGGCGTACATAATTTTATTATACACGGTTATGGGTTATGTACAACAAATAAAATGTATACACCGGTAATCATCCACAAATAAAAAATGTGTAGTCCCAATTATAATAATAAATGTTAATATTCTATTAATTTTAAAAATTTACATATACTAAAATTATGTACACAAACAGTTATCATTATTGAATTTAAAAAACAATCATCAACATTTAATTCTATGCATATTAAATACAGTCAGGGTCTGAGTGAAAAAATTTAAAAATTGTAGGGAAGTGTGACTGTAATGGAATAAATATACAGCAGAAATTAAATACTGACCAAGGGTCAAGGAAATGTGCAGTGAATTTATTAGGACCCTATTTAATATTTTTACCTGTTGCCCAATAGCGCATGGAGTCTTATTATCGTCTTCTCTTCATGGGTGCTGAACTTGCCCCGCTTAATATCAGGTCTCAGATAATTGGTCCATCTCAACCTGCAGCTCTTCCCACATCTCTCAAGACCTATAATCATCACCAAAAAGAAATTAAAAAAATAATAGCAATCCACATTGATCCTTATGCATATTATATCTAGAGATTCATGCATGAACTTTTCTAGGAACATTAAGAGCTCATTAGAAGCTTATTTTTATCGTTGACACGTAACCTCTCAACGTCGGGTTTTAATTAAAAACTATTGAAAACATAGGCTTTCACACGCGTGCATGTGTGTTTTTGTGCATGTATACAATGAAAAAAAAAAGTGCATGTATACAATGACAAAACTTGCATGGAAAAAAGGGGTATATAGTTCTAAACTCTAAACTCTAAAACTTACCGGCTTTCGCGGGTAGTGATCGCCAACTTCCATGTCCGTTTTCCTCTATGTAAGCGAGTAGCTTTTGGTCTTCCTCCCTAGTCCACGGCCCTTTCTTCAGCTCAGAAGGATTGGGTTTTCCCATTTCAAGTAGAAACAGCACAAGGCAAATGGTAGAGAAGACAGTTTGATACTATTTTTTTGTGTGTTTGTGTGTTTGTGTGTTTGGAGTTTCAGTCTCCTACCCAACCAACAAAAACAACAGCAGTTTGTTTTGTTTCTTTGAATAGCAAATGGGTACGTTGTGGGGTGGTATATAAAGTATGAGAAGTATCATAAATAGGGTTAGTGAGGTGGGCTTGTGGGTTTTTATGGGATATGATAAATACTTTACCTAAGAGATTTATGAGGAAAATAACGTGCATATATGAGAGAAGAATCAAAGAGTTATTGAAACATTATTGAATCTGTGTGTATTTATTGTTCTTTCTCTCTTCTTCATTTTGGTTGTTTCTCTTTGAAGTTGCGTGCTCAAAGAGAGGAGAAGATACTGAATGCACATCTCATAATCCTGTCGGAACCATTGAATGCCACTCCTCCCATGTCAGTGCTAATTGGATTTGGCTAACGTTGCATAACTAAGACAAGAGCTCGAGCAAAAAGTTGAAGAGATATAGAAAAAAAAATAGATGAATGGAGACTAATCGGTTCATGGTCCATGGGTGAATTTGGTTTTGGAGTAACGAAATGGTCCATGGGGACTAGTAGTTATAAATTGTTTTAGTGTTTTTGGGAAATTTCCATTAGAAACGAAAATATTTTCACATTTACACATGTTTTATAATCATACATGATTAGGGTTCATACGCTTTTTAACCAATTGTCAATTGTGAAGGTGAATATAGCAGGACTCAAGTCCAAAAAGAAAGTGGGAGAGGCTTTTGTCCTTGGATCAGCAAATGGACGTTTGATTCATGCATACTCTAGCAGTAGCTCACAGGAGCCCAAAGTTGCAGAAGCTAACGTTCTGGTTAAAGGACTCAAATGCTGCATCCAGTTCAGGTTTAAAAATCTGGAGATAGGCTTGAAAGCAAAACATCAAATCAGATCAACGGACTGCTCCATCCTGAAAAAGGTGAGTGGTTTCTATTTGATGCATGTTAGACCGGATAATTAGGGGAAGATTATATCAAATCTTCCCCACTTATATCTCGAGATACTGTAACCATAAATTTCGGGATTACCTTGTGTAGAACCTTCCTTGTATCCCTATATATTCTGTAATCAAGAGAAGAGAAAGAGAGTGAGAAAAATAGTGACTAAAAGTGAGAAGATCTTCTCCGTGGATGTAGGCCTTTATGCCGAACCACGCAAATCTTGTGTTTGTGCATTCTATTCATACATAATACTCGAGTCTTCATGGTATCGGAGCAAGGTTCATAAACCCAGATTTCGTCCTATACCAATCATCAGACTGTGATCGAAGATGACAGAGCAGACGGCTATCGTACAGGCAGCAAAAGTGTTAGGCGAGAAACTTGCAACAATTATCGACAGCAAGCAGAACGATACCAGTTCTAGGATGAGGGAACCAACAGCGGAAATCCAAGTGATGTGAATCTTAAGGAAGTTCTTACCAATCACAATTACCCAATATGGAGGCGACGTATGGAGATAGCAATTGGTGGCCGCGGCCGAATAGAACAAATTACCGGAGATCCTGTCCCTCCGAAGGAAGGGGATTCGGGATATCGCCGTTGGTGGGAGCGGGATCTCCAAGTCTACGACTGGATCACGAAGAACATGGAGGATAGTATTGCGCAGCAATACATGAAATTTCCGACATCATATGAATTGTGGCAGGGACTGTCGAAAGCATTTCAGTGAGGAGAGGACAATGTGCAAATCTTTGATTTGACCACAAAAGCAGATAAGTTAAGTCAAGGGAATTTAAGCATTGAAGATTTCTATAGCAAAAGCAAGAACCTTTGAATGAAGATTGATCGACGGCGATCGAATCCGATGAGGGACTCAGTGGACATCGTCAAGTTTAATTCGTTGTAAAACGAACACAGGCTATTCAAGTTCCTGGCCGGTCTGGACAACATGTTTGATGCAATTGTAAGAGATATCTTGAAGGAAAAAGAATTACCAGATATGGACGTCGCTTACGCCACCGTTCGGCGGGAAGCGGCACGCCGAAACATTCTCGGACCGGTGAGTCAGATTTCAGAATCAGGGATAAACCCTAGTGGACCCAGTTCGGGTCTTGGATCCGGACTCATCATTCAACCCAGGTCCGGAACTTTAGGTCTTCGAACTAGAGCGGGCGGGTCACCCACAGGAGGAGCAGAAAGTGGAGTGGGTCGCGATGAAGGCGGAGCCCACTACGGGGCAGGTCGACCCAGCTCCTCTCAAAACCAACATGCAGCGCCGCCGTCTCACAGCTCTCCGGCCTGGTATCGGAGGTGTTAGACCAGAGGATTCACTCCCCCTAAACAAGTTAGCCATAGGATATCTCTTCAACCAGGAAACTGGTCAGGCAGGGGGACAGTAGCGATGGGCAAAAGTTTGGAGGAAGGTACGGATGCTGAAGGCCACGCTGCAGCCGGCGTCGGAAGGCGATGAACTGCTGCCGACCGCCGTGACACTCCAGAGAAGTACAAAATAGACGAACGGACAGAGAAGGTTCGAGAGACAACCAGAATAATGAGGAAAGTAAGAATTGTATCGCCTTAATTTCAAAATCACATAGCAATATGTGTGGTGAATATGTGGGCCGAGAACAGGTTAACAGATGTAGGGGGAGTGTACTCTCTGGCCTGGTATCCGATGTAGGGATTTGGGTGCTGGGCCATGAACTGATGCACAGATGGGCTGAAGAAAAACAATTAAGATAGTGGGCTGGAGGAACTCGGAGAACAGGGATGATGGCGGGCCTGGAAAATTTGGCTTGAATTTGCAACTGTCTGGATCGAAATTTTTTGGAGATGGATGTTTCGGAGAATTTGATGATGATATTTCATATGCTCTGTTAAGTTCTAGCTCTAAATCCCGTAATTGGATTTTCGATTGTGGATCTACTGACATTGTTACCTACGATCCCACTGACATTTTTGGCTCTCAGGTTCCTCGGAAGAGAATAATCCAGGCGGCTAATGGAGAACGATTATCCGTTGAAAAGGCCAGGACAATTGAGATAACACCATCACTAAAATTATCCAATTGTCTCCTCGTACCATCATTATCTCACAAACTACTATCCATTAGTCATGTTACATGAGAATTGAATTGTACTGTTTTGATGTATCCGTCGTTTTGTGTGCTGCAGGATATTCGGATGAAGGAAGTCATTGGGCGTGGCAATGAGCGAGATGAGCTGTACTATGTGGATGAAGTAACAATATATGGGAGTACTATGGCAGCTACATCAGATCAGAAGGAGAGACTATGGCACCGTTTTCTGGGACACCCGTCAGATGGTTATCTTAGCAAGTTATTTCCTAGATTTACTCGTTTTCCTATCAAGTGCGATTCATGTTCTCGTGCAATGACCCATCGAATTTCATTTTCTATTAGTTTGTCTCATGTTGAAAGACCATTTGAACTTATTCATGCGGATGTTTGGGGACCTGCCCCTATTGTGGAGGGTGGAGGATTTCACTATTACTTACTTTTTGTTGATGATTGCACCCGAATGTGTTGGATTTATTTTTTGAAAAACAAGTCTGAAGTTTTTGAAACGTTTGTGCGGTTTTACCAGATGGTTAGTACTCAGTTTGGTTTTGGGATGAAGGTTTTTCACACTGATAATGGGGGAGAATTTGTCAATGATGCAATGTCTGATTTTTTCTCAGCTAGGGGTCTTATTCATAAAACTACATGCCCTTATACCCCAGAACAAAATGGAATAGCTGAATGGAAAAACCGTATTTTATTGAAAATTACTAGGGCTGTCATGCTTGATTCGTGTGTTCCCCAAGATTTTTGGCCCGAAGCAATTAACACAGCTATTTACTTGGTTAATCGTCTCCCGATCAAGGCCTTGAAATCTAAAACACCCTTACAAGTGTTGGCCTCACATACTCGGGTACCTACATACCTTATGTTGCTTTCCTGGGTGTTTGTGTGTTCTGTTTTTGTGCATGTCCCTAGGTCTCATCGCACTAAATTGGAGGCCTCTGCCCTGAAGTGTGTGTTTGTGGGTTATGGAGTAAATCAGAAGGGATATCGATGTTATGATCCGACATCAAAGAAGGTATATACTCCACTCCACTGTGACTCTGTGGAATCGGAGTTCTTTTATCAGGTGATCCCATCTAGTGGTCAGGGGGAGAGTATGAGTGACTCACTAGAGTGGATTACCCCGCTAGTCGTGTCGCCTCCTGCGCCTCCTACTACTGTACAACCATCTCCATCGCCCAATGACTCTCCTTCGTCGGATATCGAGGTATGTGCCCATGAGTCTTCTGATGCAGCTGACCCTATGTTTGTAGATTCCTTTTCTATGCAGCAGGTTGATGATGTTAGATCCCCTATGGAGGTTACAGTTGGTGACGTGCCGCTCCCCACTCATGCTACATCATGTGAGGTGCCAACATGAGTATTACCGGCATGGAGTACGAGGGGTATTGCAGCAAGAAAGTACTCACTTGATCATGTTCCGGGGTTGAAGAGATATCCTATCGCTAAGTTGTTTAGGGGGGAGTGAATTCCTGTCTGCAAGATCGTTTGTGTTGTCACTATACAGTGAGGAGATACCTAGGAGTGTGGAAGAGGCAATGTCTATACTAGAGTGGAAGATGGCTATGGAAGCAGAAATGAGTGCTCTTCGAGATAACCGCATGTGGGAAAGAAGGAGACTTCCCTCAGGAAAGCGACCAGTGGGTTGTAAGTGGGTTTTTACCATAAAGAGGAAAGCAGATGGGATCGTAGAGAGATACAAGGCGAGACTGGTGGCTAAAAGGTATACGCAGACTTATGGAGTGGACTATTCTGAGACGTTCTCTCTAGTTGCCAAGATAGATACTATCCGAGTATTGTTCTCAGTTGCAGCAAACAAGGATTGGCTATTACATCAGTTTGACGTGAAGAATGCATTTCTTCACGGTGACTTAGAAGAGGAGGTATACATGGAGGGACCCCCTGGTTTTTTCAGATGAGTTTCGACCTGGAGATGTGTGCTTATTGAAGAAAGCTCTGTACGGCCTGAAGTAGTCCCCTCGTGCATGATTTGGATGCTTTACCCTTGCTATGAAGAAATACGGATATGTGCAGAGTAACTCAGATCACACGCTGTTCATAATGAGGAGAGCCAGATATATCACATGTCTGCTGATTTATGTTGATGACATGATTATTACAGGAGACAACAAGGAAGAGATGAATGAACTAAGGAAGAACCTGTTTGCTGAGTTCGAGATGAAGGACCTGGGGACACTCAAGTATTTTCTGGGAATAGAGGTGATGAGGTCAAAAGCAAGGATACACATTTCTCAGTGGAAGTATATATTGGATCTACTTGCTGAAACAGGGATGTTAGACAGTAAGCCTGCAGACACGCTTATGATACTGAATCATGGATTAACGATGGTTGATGGAGCAGCATGCACGGATCGTGTGAGGTACCAACACTTGGTAGGAAAACTGATTTACCTTGCCCATACGAGACCCGATATAGCATATGCTGTTGGGGTGGTGAGTTAGTTTATGCAGAATCTGCAAAAGGAATATATGGATGCAGCCTTAAGGATTGTGAGATATCTGAAGGGGACACCAGATACAGGGGTGACATTCAGAAAATATGGTCACTTGAGGATGGAGGCATATACAGATGTAGACTGGGCAGGAAGTTCATTAGACCGGAGATCAACTTTAGGATACTTTACCTTTATAGGAGGGAACCTAGTGACTTGGAGGAGCAAGAAATAGAAAGTGGTAGCCTTATCGAGTGCAGAGGCGGAGTTCAAGGGCATTTAGAGAGGTCTGACAGAAGTACTGTGGCTAAGAAAGCTGATGACAGAACTTGGATTTCTACCAGAACAACCATGTCCCCTATGGTGCGACAATCGGGCAGCGATGCATATTTCAGAAAATTCAGTCCAACACGATCGGACCAAACATGTAGAGATCGGCAGACATTTTATCAAAGAGAAACTGGATATTGGGGTTATTGTTCTCCCATTTGTGAGGTCAGAGGATCAGTTGGCGAACATACTTACTAAAGCGGGTGCAGGGCGAGCATTTCATGAGGTGTTGGACAAGTTGGGCATTGGACATCCCACTGCCCAACTTGAGGAGGAGTGTTATACCGGATAATTAGGGAAAGATTATATCAAATCTTCTCCACTTATATCCCAGGATTCTATTACCATAAATCTCGGGATTACCTTGTGTAGAAGCTTCCTTGTATCCCTATATATCCTGTAATCAAGAGAAGAGAAAGAGAATGAGAAAAATAGTGAATAAAAGTGTGAAGATCTTTTCTGTGGACGTAGGCCTTTATGCCGAACCTCGTAAATCTTGTGTTTGTGCATTCAATTCATACATAATACTCGAGTCTTCAATGCAAACTATCAAACTAACCTTTTGCTTGCAGATCTCTCCAGCTACAAGTTCCCCATTGCTGCAAAATCGGCAAACCAAGTGGCACGAGAGCTAGCCAGATGGAGAGCAAGATACGAAGATTTTCACTTCAACAGTTCTCAACAATTACTTTTTTCCCCAAAGAAAATTCGTTCATTCATTAAAGTCGAAAGTTTCAGTACAAAATTTATGTTTCTCTTTCTCTCCATCCTATTCTAGTCTAGTGTCGTTGCTGCTAGGATTGGTGGACTTCATTGTGCCTCCTTTGCTTCTTGGTTATCTTCCTTCAGTGGAGGCTTCATTTGCCTTTTTATGGTCGTGTCTTCGGTGTTGTGGTCCTGCAATTGTCGTCTGTTTCCTCCCTCCGAAGAAAGCTTGTGAGCCTTTGTGAAACTGTTGTAAATAACCTAGAGTAAGAAAGAAACTCTACCCGTTGGGAGCCTAGATCCTATACATCCGGACTAATAATGGATAACTCCTACCCGTCCGGATCCTGCTAAGTGAAGATGGTTAAACGTTCCGCCTCCTCAAAACCTCTTTCGGCAGATCTCAGGGATAAGAGGAAAATCCGAAAGAGGAAAAAGAGTACAACACCCGATTTACCTTTTTTACCATAGATATTAGTGTGTGCCTTCCACCCTGTGTGTGCGTATCTATGTGCCTAGTCCGACACTTAGTTGCGGGGAGGTCTTTGGGTGCTATTGACTGTGTCTTGACCTGTGATGCCTTGGAGTTCTCCTTCAGTGTAAAAGTTGTGGTCTCCTCGTTCATGACCCCATTTGGCAAGCTGTAATGCTACTTTCTTGGTCTCCTTCTTCGATTTCTTGAGGGAATTATGCACATATTCATGCATTAGCCTTTTTATCTTGATGAAATTCTGGTACTCTCGCCAGGGGCATTTTGCGCCTGTTAGCAAATATTGTAATGGATGTTCAACCTCAATGGCGATCTTCATATTAGTTTTAGAGCTGTAAATTTTGATACCTTGGATGATAGATTCCAGCTTGCACTTTCTGCTCTGATCTATAAACATTGAGAAGCCTTCTACTAGGGAGCTTAAGTGATCTCGCAGGACGCCTCCTACCCCCATGCTGGAGCTATCTTCCGGTATATAACAAGCCACTGTAAGGCTGTATTTGCCTGGTCTTAGAGGTATCCAGAGTTGAGGCTGTTTTACTGCAGTCGTTCTTGATTGTAAGCTGAGGCCTAGGGCCTCTGCAATTGCTTGGTCCGCGGAAGATTGTGGCTTGGTGAAACCTACGGCAGTGATAACCTGCACGATAAGTGTTGTCACCTGGTCAACAATTGCCTTCAAACGTCCTCAATGCAACAGAAAAGGACAGGATGTGAGTTTGTAAAGGACCGTCACTATAAGGCAAAAGATGCGAGTCTGGCGCAAAGAGGCCAAACATGCACCACCAATCTCTACACAAGATGGAAAACTCAATCAAAGACGCAAGCAAGTTCAGGAATCTGAAAGAGGTTGCAATGGATGTCAACTGCAAATCAAAAAGAAGGCCTCAACAAACTGGAAACAAGTTCAATCTGAAATATAACTATCATGCTCTTTTGCAGGTATCTTCAGCAAAACTCTAGCCATTCCCAAACAGTCTATTTAGGATATTATTTTGTATTTGCTTTGGCAATGTTTGGCTTGAGTTTTTCTTGCACACAAATGCTAGGTCTTTAAATTTGTACGAATATTACGGGTCATTAGCAGCCTTTTTTTTATCAGCATGTATGCTCGTACCGTCGTGTTTGGGGGGGGGGGGG
>JAOYMZ010000003.1:1185013-1200686 GCA_025802335.1 Pinguicula primuliflora
GTATTATAATAAAGATTATTATAATACTTTGGATAAATTTATATAATTAATTTATCTTAAAATGTAAGGATCTAATTATATTTTAAGCATTATAAATTTCTTAAACTTAAATCATTAAAACTAAATCTTAAACTTTATATCCTATCAAATAAATTTATATCAATTTAACAAATATAATAATATTATTAAATAGTTAACTAAAGCTTACATGAAAAATAAATCATATACCTTAAATTTTAAGCTCTATAACTATTCCCAAAAAATATTTTTATGATATTAACTAATATATATTAATTTTTAATTAAAATTTTAAATTAATTTCCATCGTTTCAGATAGTTAAAATTTTTAATCGAAGACCGATCCAATCCGATCCGAAATCCGAGATCCAAATCAAAAATCTGATTAAAATTATCCGATTTTAAATGAATTGGTTATGGTTATTGTTTTTCAAAATCCGAATCCGAAAAAATCCGGAAAAAATATCCGAATCCGATCCGATCCGATCCGTTTGCAACCCTAGTTATGTGTAGTTAATTTGGTTATGGGTGTGGGCAATCAGCCCTAGAACTTGTGTTGTAAATTTTTTTTCTTAGTTGGTGTTTCCTTTATGATGAATGTATTGATTTGTTGGGTTATTGTTAGTTGATTAGAGGAGTAAGGAATTTGGATTAGGTTACAATTGAAACCTTTTGTTGGAGGGTTTGATTAGAATTTATCTATTCCAAGTTACCTACAACTTGGCTGCCTAAGGATGATTAGAGAATAGTAGTGATCATAACTTCTTCAATTAATCAAGAGGCTAGAATTAGACACACCACTCATATGCAAAACAACATTAACCTAGGTGCATGATTAGACTTGCACACCAGGGATATGCTACCTCCCAACACACCTATATTTATCTTATAGTTCATTTCACTTAGATTTACTTGCTTTAATTAGTATCTAGGACAACCGAACCACGTATGTTTTAATGATATAGGTTGGCATTTAAACACTCACTAGTCATGGATCCCACACCAAATCTTTCGAGAATCGACTCAGGATGTCTTTACTCTCTATACGAGCTTAGTATTGTCTAGAATTTATAAATGTAAATTTGAAAGGATTGTGACAACCATTTAATCCATATCAGGTTTTGGCACAATTGTCGGGGATTTGGTTTGATTTTGTGACTTGTGTTTGCTTATTTGCTTAGCTATATTTTTTTGTTTATATTTCCTTCTCTTGTTTTTTAGTGACTTGCTTATTTTTTTTTTGATTTTGCCTTGAACTTGCTTATTTTTTTTCTTATCTCTACTTGTTTACATGTTTGTATGTTTGCATTGCCTTGGACTTGTGTTTACTTAGAGTTGCTGATTTTTCCTTTGTATCTTATTTTATTTGTAACTTGTTATTTTTTTCTTCTTGTATGTTCTTGATTGAAAAGGTGACAAGAAGAGATGGCTTCTCCAAAATGGACACCCGACATGTGGCCTTATAGCTCATGGGTAGACTCGTTCGATGTTTCCGAGAGCTTAGGGTTGACAAGTGAGCAACTAGACACACTCCCATACTTCATTAGTGGAGGAGGAAAGGTTGCACTAAAGTTCCTCAATGAGTTGTGTGCTGCAGTAGAGCGGAATCCCAAAAAATGGACGACCTATGAATACTTGAAGATGTGTTTATTCTCTCTCTCCCTATGGGATAAAGGGAATTTGATTTAGCGCACGGGCCAAAACACACACACGATGCACGAAAGCTCTCACATCCCCCAACACACACCAACATTGGTGTGTGTTTGTTGGGGGGACTACTAACAAAACAAGTGAGAGTGTGTGTTCGTGACATCGCGCGCTATAGCAAAATCCGGGATAAAGCTAAGAGTTGACTCCATAGTCTACCACTACAGCATTTCACCACATGGACTGAGATCTCTTTCAATTTCATCGTTGATCACTCTCGAGACAGGAGGGGAGAGAACTTGATACAACAAATCTCCAATTTTCAGCAACATTCAGATGAGAGCTTGCATGATGCTTGGGCAAAGTTGAAGGGCTTTCAAATTGAATTCCCTATTCATGGATTCCCCATGGAGGCTTTGGTGAGTATCTTCTATGATGGACTAATGGAAGACCCGCAGGAGAGAATTAAGAGCTATACTCGATGCCCCTTTGATGATTTTACACCACATTTGCTCTACGATTTTTGAACAATTGAAGTCAAGCACACTCACGGAGTCCTGGATGGCCGAGACAAGTTTTAAAGGTCGCTACAAACTTTTATATTCAATCTCATGATGAACCTCAGGAGTTGGGTGGCATGGATGAATGGAGTAATGAGGATAAAAATGCAAAATTAGCACCTACACCTATTCCATGCTTTATTAAGGAGTCTCCTATAGTTGAAGAAGTCATTAAGATTGAGCAAGTCCTCGGCGAGTTGGCAGAAGAAGGAGCAAACTCAACTTTTGTGAGAAAAGCAAGAAAGAAACCGCATTGTGCATCATCTCTCATGGTTTTGCTTTTAAAGGAAGAGAGATCTTGAAGGTCATGAAGACTTGGGAGCGGTGAACACTGTGCACTATCTCCCCACTAAGATGCAAGACCCAGGAAGCCTTACATTGAGCATTACCTTCAAGAGAGGACAGATGGTGAGGTCTATCATTGATATCGGTGTCGAAGTGAACATAATGCCTTATCCACTCTATCAAGAGTTGAGATTGCATGGTTTGAAGGCCACCACCAATAAAGTTGAGTTCGGAGACAACTCCATTCACAAGTCAAAGGGGATAATTCAAGATGTGTTGGTATGGGTAGGAGAGTTTGTTTGCCCCGTAGACATTCTAGTCATTGATGTTGAAGAATCCTCCCATAAATCTGACAAGCACTCCATCCTGCTTGGAAGGTCATTCCTAGTAATGGGAAATAGCATTCTTGATATGGTCAAAGGAACTTTGAAGCTCCACGTGCACGACAAGAAAATTAAATTCAAGATTTTTAAGCCATTTAAGAAGGTACTTGCAAAGGAAGGAGGTGCTAAGATGATCGCCAAGAAGGTCGAGGTTATGGAAGTGGCTCACACTAAATTGGATCTCTTTGAGGGACTATTGATTTTGAAGCCAAGGATCTCACCACTTGCAATTGAAAACGGGAAAAAGATGAGGAGAAGCTGAGGAATGTTGCTTTTAAAGATGTTGTGCAAACGAGTCAACTAGCGAGTAGAGGCATGATACTTTACCTCGATTTACATGTTGCTCAACTCCTATTTGTGTAGCTTCTCCATCACACTTCAAGGATGGTTGGCATGAGTCATTCATAGTACTCCAAGTCCTTGAATAAGGGCTTGTTGAGCTTTTAGATCCCAAAGCCAAAGAAACCTTCAAGACAAAGGAGGATTGGGTGAGGCTCATCATTGGATATTCAAGAGACGACGGTGCTCCATAGGATCCAGGCTCGAGCAAGACCCAGACGGGTAGTCTCTTTTCCTTTTATGCCTTTGCCTTGTTTGCTTATGTATGATTTTTTGTTTGTTATTACTTTCGTGCCTTAGACTTATTCAACATACGGGAACGTAGTGTTGTTTAGGGTTGGGGTAAGGAAGCTCATTTGGGCATGTTCATTGGGCAGCTATGATGTCTCCTTGATTATTTTCTTAGTATCATGCTACCACCGGCCAGTCCTGTTGATATAGAGAATGCAGATCCTATATTTTGCTTCGTACATGTTGTTGCAGGGGCTCTCCACACCTTGCATATAGATATGTGGATCCTTACTCTTGGCTGCGTAATGAGAATCAAGCTTCCAAATAGTTACTCCTCTACATTAGATGCAGAAATTGACTGCTTGGCCATTAAAGAGACCTCCCTCAATTGGCTCTCTACGTTTCGAATAACTAACAGATGAGAGACATTTCTGTTTTCCCAGCGTTTTGAACAACTTTGCTTCCATATCTCCCAGATTATCAGGGCCTGCAGAACTTTCAATACAGTTTTTTTTGCTTGCTTCCTTGCTGGCTATACCAAATTTGTCGCCTGCTACAGACTGGAGCATTCCACAAATTAATACTCCGCAAGGTTTCAAAATAGCCCTATGTTGCGTTCACCAATTCTCCTTCAAAGAATAGATGAGTTTGATTACATTTTATAAAAATTTCTAATCAAACGTAATAAACTAAACTAAACACGGCCAAAATGTGTTGGTATGTATGTTAATTTTTGTTTTTATCTGAAATTTAAATAATTGATCTATATTTTTTCATTAATTAATTTATTCCATTTTTTTTTAAAGCATCCGGTCAAGAATATAATCAAACAAGAACTAAGTTAACTCTTGCGTATCTAATTACGTTTTATAAAAATTGTTAATAAAAAGTAATAAACTTAAACTAAACAAGCCAAAATGCGTTGGTCAGTATAACAATTTTTTTATATTTTTGTCTGAAACTTAAATTTTTGGTAAATAAAAAAAATAATAAGTTTCAGACAAAAATAATTGATCTATATTTTTCATTAATTAATTTATTACATACATTTTTTTGGAATCTAGTCCGATTACTAGAGTAGAAAATCGTTCCAAGATTTTCCGTAAAATCGGACAAGAACCAACAGAATATTTGGAGCATCACATGGGGACCCACACCCGGACGTGATGTTCATGGTCTTGTAATAAAGACAACGTTTGACCCCTGTACTGGACGAGTCACGCCACTAATTATTGCCACCCAACCAAATTAGCTTAAATTCATTAATAAATTTAGGAACTGATGCTTTATGCACAGAAATAGGACTCACAATTTTTATACTCAATGGTCAAAATAATGTCATTTTAATTCATGCGGAATCAAAATTATATTATTTTAATTTAAGTATACAAATATTAAAAAATATATTATATATTATGTATGGGGAGTGCTTTGTATGCTTAGTCTTGGTGTAGACAGTTTTTCATTCGTGTGGACAATTTTTTTGTAGCACCATCCGTTTTTGAAATTGATCGCACCATTGGAAAGCTTATACATTGTAGATGAAAATCCTCATGCTTTTGTTCGGTTTCCAGCGACGAAGTCGCCGGAAATTTCTAAAACTCTATTTAGGACTACTTAACCTAAGGGGAAAATGTGAAATTAAATTAAACGGTGATAACGTCGTCGAAACTGGACCAAAGCATCTGAATTTTCATCTACAATATATAAGCTTTCCAATGGTGCGATCAATTTAGAAAACGGATTGTGCTACGAAAAAATTGTCCACACGAAGAAAAAAACTGTCCACACCAAGCTGACCATACAAAACTGGTTCATTATATATGTATATATTTAATCCCACACAAATAAAAACGATACAATAATTATGAGTATATTCATTTAATTAATAACAGATAAAGAGAAAGAACGCTCAACATCAACAGTCGCTTGTTTTTTTTTTCCTGTGAAATTCAAATGAACCCAGCTTTTTCTTTAGCCTTGTCACCAATGGGCGAGATCCACGTGTGCCGTCGTGGCCATGCAGAAGGCGGTTGCCCTGTGGCTTGTGTACACTGAAGTATTCCCTTCTCTTAAAAGTTGCACTGCACAAAGGAAGAATCTTGTAGTGTGAAGCAAACTGGTGTTTTTCCCATCCGAGAATTGAAACTTTGGTACTGTTGTGGGGAAACATCTAATTCTCTCAGGTTATTTCTTTACATCTCTTTTGTTGTTTTTCTTCTGGTGAAATAATGTTTCGACACAGACATGAACGCGTGTAATGGTTGTGTGAATACACTGGTGTTCAATAGTTGAATTTTGATACTTCTACGATCTGGGTTTTGTTTATTTTTCCAGAATTAAACAAAAAAACGAAATCTTCTGTGATGTGATGTAGGGAATATTTAATCTTTATGATGGAGAAAATCGTGGGTGTGAGTTAAATTTGTTTTAAGAACTTGCATTCGGAAAGGAGCTGACTTTGGGGGTTCTGAATTTTGTTAACACTAAATGATGGAATCTGTCAGGGCTTTCAGAATCTGATGAATTTATATGAAGCAGAATTGATAACCTAAGCGAGAGTGTTTCCAGAAAAAATCCGGAGTGAATTGGTCTAGTGGGCCAATGGGAGTTTGACCCAATTTGGTCGGGTCCATTTTCTAACACCTTTTAGTTGATCTCCATAAAATCATTTCTCTATGTCATTCGTTTTTCCCTAAATACTGGTTCCTGATTATGTGTCCGTACAATATAACCTTTCAAATTCTACACAAATGGTTTTGAACTTCAGCAGTTGAAGATGCATTTTGGATGTTTCATATTTAGTTTGTGTGTTTCAAGACATATTTCTTTTGGTTAAGAAATTAAAATTTGAGCTGAATTTAAGATCATGCACGACTATGAGACGAGAACATGTATGATGCAATGTAAGTGTAGCTTTGTTGTACTGAATAAATGTGCTGTGAGGTTATAATGTTATCTATCATAAAGAGGATGCTCAAAGATATTTAAAAATAAAATCTTACCAGTTTCCTCCATCATTGTAATCTGTTGTCGTTTTGTTGTTGATACGTTTCTGGATATAGTTGGTTCATCACGAATAACCGTATTTAGTTTTGCATCGCCACGTGTGACACGTTTCTATCCTGCTGGGGTAGTTACATTTTCAGATATGGGAAATCTATGTAATAACTACTTTCCGCTTTGGATACTTGGCTTACAGCAAGTTGTTATTACAGAATTCTTGATAATATGCAAAATAGGAAATGATATTGGTGTCTAACCTTGGGATCATTCAAGCTCTTATTGCAATTCTGATTTTTTCAAAACTGAATGACATTATCTCGGAGAACTTTCAGATCCAAGCAAGAGGGGACGCCTACAGACTTCTTCCTGGTATAAGCGGAGATTTGGACTACTTTTCGGATATTGGGGAAAAAGCAATTAGGCAATAAAGTAGAGGGAGAGGTAATAAAGTAGAGGGAGAGGTAAATCAAACTCTGATGTTCCGTAGCCGCTTCTTTATTTCTGGCTGTCAAATTGGATAGGTAGACCATAGGTGGCAATGACACGATGTGATGAGTTTATCTGAAGCATTTTCCGGCAATTTTAAAGTTCTCTCTGAATCATGACTTTGTTATGCCATTCATTTTCCCTTAGCTACTGGTTTCTGATCATATATATATTTTTTATCCGGCGCTGGTTTCTGATCATATAATGAACAAATTATCAAATCAAACAAATTTGCTTTTCAACTACAGCAGTTGAAGATGTGTTATGGATTTATCTTATTTAGTTACTCTGTTCATTCTTCTTTATCCAAGAGGTTTAATGGTAGGCACATTTATGACTACACAAGGCTATGACACGACAGACTAGAATATAAGTGTAAGTTTCTTGGCGCTAACTTAATTAATAAAACCCTATCAGGTTAGTCTCTTATTTTTATTGTTGTTACATACATTTCCTAAATTCTTAGTTCTGCACGAATAATCAATATTTAGCTTATCATTGCCACGTGTTTTTCTAATTGCAACATTGCTCAATTACGTGAAATTATGTAATAATCCATACGTGCTTTGAATTCTCATACCTTGTAACATTAAGCTATATGACACTTTGGATGTATTTTGCAACCAATTACATTCGTATAGAGAACATGATAGTAGTATACAAAAGATATCTTTAATATGCAGTTGAATGCATCCACAAATACCATTTCTGTAGTTAATCATCTTTGGAGCTCTCCTCTTGATGCATTGATTTACTATTATTGTTCTCATGAGTCCTTATTGCTTTCACTAAAAAATCTCAGAAATGAAAGATTCCCCGCCTTAGTGTTCATTTGCGTTTTTTTTTCTGCTAACCCAAACATCAAATCTTGGGATCTCGGAGCTTGATTGATGCCTATGTGGTTTGTGGAGGTTTATATTGCCGATTCGTGTCCTGTGAAGCTTGCCTATTACAGCATGAACATGAAGTCAAGTTTCTGATGAATCTTACAACTGTTCTGCAGATAGAAGTACCAGGAGAAAAATGCAGCATGTGAATGAAGGTTGAACCTATCATGGATATTAGTCATTACCATACCTAGAACTTTAGTATACGGAGTTCGTGCAACTCAAGGAATTTTGTGTCCACGGAAATTGGACATGAATTTGCTTGTTATGACATGCTTGAGCCAAGGGGAAGCGATGTACCTGTCCTTTTCCTTGTGTTTGTTGTGCTTCCCCTCGTTAGTTATTTCCTACTAGGAAAATGGAGTGAGACCACGAAACGGAAGGAGAGAGTAAGTGTGATAGCCCAAGAAGCAGCTGAAGAAACTGAAAGTGGCAAAATGGCTGTGGGCGTATGTATGCCTGAGGTTCAATTGCCAAACAATGGGATCCGTAGATGCGCAAAATGCTTTGGCCCCGCCAAGACACGTTGCTCACAGTGCAAGTATACCTGGTATTGGTATGTTTTTCGATTTCTCTTCTAGACTACTTTGTAGGCAATATGTTTACCCATTCTTAATATTTTTTAACAAGGTTCATGAAGTTGAGAATATTTAGGAAACCTTTCTTACTATATCTATCTATGAGTTACATTAATTGGCAGGAATTATTTCGCATGTATCACCTTTTTTGTTCTGATTCTCAATCTCTTCGAGCTAGATTGTCAGGAAATTATTAGCAACTGATAATGTTATGCAGTTCCGGTGGATGCCAAATTATTCATTGGAGGCAAGCTCACAAGCTTGAGTGCTGCCAATTCAAGGACAGGCAGAGGTCGTCTCGTAAGCCCATATTATCTGAAGGATACTGCGTAAAGGTCCCACATGCTGAAACTGCGGAGCAGTCTTCAACCAAATACAATGTCCGGCTTCCGAGTATTGTTAATGCTACTTCAGAGGATGGTGCTATGTCAAAGACAAAGTACGTGCGGGATGTCTCTAAGATTCCTCGTCCCAGTTTTCCGCAATTGTCTCAAGATGAATATGTAAGATATGACCTGGCCACAATCCCAGGGGTCAAAGTTACTATAACTATCTAATTTTGTTATTAAAATTAATGTTAACTTGCACGTTTCTGTATGATAGTTTCTAAAAAATCATATTAAACCCTTTCTTGCAGCTAAAGGAAAGTGATTCTCTCCAGTCGGAACCGCACCCTAACTTTCCTCGTGTTTATGAGAAGGGTGATGACAATCTAAGAGCCATCTTGCAGGAAAGCAGCATGATTGAAACAGAAAGTTCTTATGCCCTTGACAATGGAATTGTTAATGGGGTTTTAAACTCATCGACTACAACACTCAATGGTACAATTGCGTATAACACCGAAAGGGACTTTACAAATGGAGAATACTC
The DNA here is from genome assembly GCA_025802335.1 of Pinguicula primuliflora. Taxonomy (NCBI): domain Eukaryota; kingdom Viridiplantae; phylum Streptophyta; class Magnoliopsida; order Lamiales; family Lentibulariaceae; genus Pinguicula; species Pinguicula primuliflora. The sequence goes on from JAOYMZ010000003.1 coordinate 1,194,304, forward strand.
CTCTCAGGAAAAAATCCCGAGTAACAATCGAACAAGAAGCATAAATTGCTGTTTTGACGGTGCTTCTGTGAGAGGTAGTAACAAATCAAGGATTGTTTCTCATTCTCATGGAATCCTTCAACAAAAGACTCCAAAACCCAGAGAAAGAGTGTCTAAGGAACTGGCGGCTTCAGGTACACTTATGAACCAAGCAGTTCCTTTTGTACTTGTTCATTTTAATAGACACCATTCAACTATTTCTCTTACCAATTTTAATGCAGGGGTAGACACAATAAAGGAAGATCCCGCATTACAGGAGAATAATGGGATTTCTAATATGGCATGCATGAGGTTGATGGGTAGGAAGAAGTCAGGGAATACCAGCCATCTACAACGTTTAGAAGATCGAGTTCATCGGCAAAGAAAGCTGAAGGTGAATCCTCTGAGAACTCTGTGCTCGACTGATCCATGATTTCGCTCACATTTTTACCCTTAGTCAGATGGAACTTACCATATTTTCAAATTTTGTCACCGGCAGATGATTTTTCCTTATGAAGAATTTGTGAAGTGCTTTCATTATGAAACTTTGAACATGATTCCCAGAGGTCTATTGAATTGTGGGAATAGGTAAAGTTACGAAAGGGTTAAAACTGTCAAAAAGCTTTGACGAATTAACAGAAATCTCCAATCTGATACTCTTTCTTTCTACAGTTGCTATGCTAATGCAGTATTGCAGTGCCTAACTCACACCAAGCCCCTTATCCTTTATCTTCTCGGCCATTCACATTCCAAATCCGGTACATACATGAAATGTATTCTCTGTTTAAGTTTGCAAGTGGCATTCATTTGTTCCGGATAAGATAAAATTGTTGGTACCTTGTGTACATGCCAGGATGTGACAAAGATAGGTGCCTCATGTGTGAACTTGAGCATCTAGTAATGATGCAGAGAGAAAGTGGTGGGCCTCTCTCACCTGTGACTATTCTTAGGTATATTAGAAGTTGTAACTCCCAGATTGGTCATGGAAGTCAAGAAGATGCTCACGAATTCTTAAGGTCTTTTCGTACTTGATTGGGAAAGTGTCTCTTCTCAAATCCCTCCCCATAGAAGTACAGCTTCTTTTGATGGCCGGCAGTTAGATTTTTCCCTGATTGTTCTTTCTCATTCAGGCTTATTGTGACTTCAATGCAATCAATATGCTTGAAAGGATATGGCGGAGACAATATCGATTCCATGCTGCAAGATACAACATTTATACAACATACCTTTAGGGGACGCCTCAGATCAAAGGTGTTTTGTGTTTGTATACTTTTAAATTTTGTTCATCTGCAATATCCCTCCCTTAGCATTTAGTGAAACTAAATGAATCTTCCATTAACAGGTGAAATGCTTGAGATGCGATCATGAGTCAGAGAGGTATGAGAACATGATGGATCTTACTCTTGAGATCTCGGGCTGGGTAGAATCAGTGGAGGATGCAATGGCACAGTTCACTAGTCCAGAAGATCTTGATGGGGAGAACATGTATCGATGTCCAAGGTATGTTAACGCCTTCACTTTAGCTAACAAAAAAAGTGAATCCCAGGTTACTCATTTCCTTGTTTTCATGGTTATGAATTGAATGAAAGGTGTGCTGCATTTGTTCGGGCGAGGAAACAACTGAATATCCAAGAGGCTCCAAATATCCTCACTGTTGTCTTGAAACGATTTCAGGTAGTGATTTTATTTGATTTACTTCTTTCACTTGCCTTCTGAGTTGTATATTGCTTCAATCAATATGCTTCCATACTCAGGAGGGGAAGTATGGAAAGATTAACAAACGCATCGCCTTCCCGGAATTGCTCGATCTAGTTCCGTTTATGACCGGGATTGATGACATACCTCCTCTTTACATACTTTATGCGGTGGTTGTTCATTTGGATACATCAAATGCATCTTTTTCTGGTCACTATATCTCGTACGTGAAAGATATGAAAAACAATTGGTTCTGCATTGATGATACAGAGGTATATACATATAGAAAAATCTTCAGGTGCCGAATGTTAGATACCGAATAAATGAGTTATGTGTCGAATTCTAATCATGACCGTCAGATCTAAGTGTTGGATCACAATCTCGACGGTCATGATTAGAATTCAGTACATAACTCATTTATTCGACATCTAACATTCGGCACCGTAAGTTTACTCTGTTACCCTTAAATAGAGGTAAATCACTGATTCTTTCTTCTCTGTCAGGTCACTTCAGTTGACCTAAGCCAGGTGATGTCTGAAGGAGCTTATATTCTGTTCTATATGCGGTAAGCTCAGGATATGTGAAGATGATTCTGAGTATTATGTTCTTTTCCACTTCTTACATGTCTTCCCAAATTTAGATCATCGCCCCGTCCTGCGAATGGGCGCAAACCCACGCACGAGCTCAAGCAGGTATCATCCAGGATTCAAATGTCTTCAGCATTAGAACAGAGAAGAACACAAGATCACAGCAACACCTGTGATGGACCATCAGCGTTGAGAAACTACACAGAGTTCTCGGATGCTGCATCTGGCGATTGGTCACTGTTTACAAGCTCAGATGATTCGTCTTTTACAACTGATAGTACCCGTGATTCTTTCAGCACCATTGATCATGCAGACATCCCATTTTCTTCAATTTTCGAGTCTTTATATCCAGCAGTCTGTACCAGCACCAGAAGCACCATCTCCGGCAATATATTTTCTTGCAGCAAGCCTCAGACAAGATTTGCTCGGGAATATACAGGATTTATTCCAGCATCATATTAACAGACTGGAGAGCCGGCAGCAGGATCTTGTCGCTCGGCCCCGTGGTGCAATGTGATTTGTCTCGGATGATGAATTATATCAACTGATTGGACCATTGCCTCATATTTTTGGTTAGCAATAGTAGCATGAGGCAGTTGAATCTTGATTTGGCAGCAATGGAAACATTCTTATTTTTTGCAATATGGGAGGCTACAGTACTCTAAAATCACTCATCTGGAGACTGACTTTGATACATGGGGATCTCAATCTGTCTGAACGGAGCTAGCAAAGCTAAGACTGAATATAAGATAGCTTTGCTTGCGGAAGAAATATTTTGGAAGCAAAAATTACGAATAAAATGGTTCGAAGGGGATTAGAATACTTTATTTTTTAATAAATCCCTGAAATTATCAAGGCACAAAATCTATACACAGAAGATAAAAATAAAATATAAGTAATGTTACTTTGATCATCTCACAAAACAGCATACAACTAACAGCTTTCCCTCAGATTTTTCCATGTTCGCTTTGATCCCACAATTTATTGCTGCAGACATGAACGAATTATTGACAGCTTGGTCAGAAATGGTTTCTCTGGCTCTTTTTTTTACATCTTGCTAGGATATAATATAATATTATGTCACGGATGTCTCGAATTCCGGGCTCCTACACCAGCACACTGATATGTCTCATACCCAAGATTACTCCTCTCACTTCATGCTCACAGACCAATTAGTCTTTGCATTTTTATTGGAAAGATCATCTCCATTTCCTACACAAGATGTGGCAAATAAAAGTTCCAAGTTTTGTCATTTTTCCTAGTTTTTATAATGTCTCTTCATTTACTTCTTGTAATAGGAGGAATATCCTGTGATACCCTTTCCTCTCTTATGATTTTCTCTGCTAAAAGTTTGCCAAAGAGAGGTTTGAGGAGAGTTTTTTGTGGAATGTAAGGAGTTGGCATGATACTTGGCACCAAGTTTTGATTATTCAATAAAAATCAAAATTTGATTTAAAAAAAAAATCCTACCTTTCTACCCGGAATATGGCTCAGTTCCTCTATAAACATACTCATGTTACTGCATCGATAACCTTAAATTTCAATGCTCATCACTCTCATTACAACATATCGCAAGTGTGTGGCCCTGCATTGTATTGACTGCATGGATCCAAAGTGGTGTTCAATTCCTTTAGCCGAAATACAACACTAATCAAGTTCACTAATTACTTACTTATCTAAAAAAAGTTCACTAATGACTCTCCCTTGTCAGATATCGTCACAATTAAATCTACACACACACACCATAGCATTGACAACTTTTAAAGCAAAAAATGTTGACCGCAGGCGAGGAGTTCCCAATTGGAGGCGAAGGAGGCCGGTGTGCGGAGAAGGAGCTCTCCTTGGATTGTCAATGGGATGATAACAAGCAACCTTGGATTGAAGTTACACGGAAGAAGATGATACACGAACGTATTGGACCTGCAGTTGTTCAACCAAAATGGACAATATATCAAAAGGGGCCATACTACGACGTAATAAAGAAGATGAGATCTAATCTATCTTCGTTATACTTCACAAATATCCCCCCTGGATGGGATGCTCGAAGGATATCTGGTATTTTCAAGCAATATGGCAAGGTATTCGATGTTTTCATATCAACCCGGCTCGGGTTGAATGGCAAACAGTTTGGGTTTGCTCGTTATGATAAGATTCAGAATCCGGAGACTTTTGGCCAGATAGATCAATGGCAGAATCCTATCAGGCTATAAACTTCGAGTTAATGTAGCCAGATTTCGAACACAAAATGATGCCCAAGGGAAGAAGTAATTGATTGAAGTCCAGGAAAATCCGCAAGGGAAGTTAGGAGAGACCATAGGACCTAGTCTTCGTACGGCAGTATCCTATGCAGATATCGTAAACCAAACAGGAACAGCGGTTCCCAAAGCGGCGGTTGAGGAAAGGCTGGTACATATATCCAGGCCTGAAGATCGAGTTTGGGTGGAGAATGCTTTGGTGGTGGAGTTGAAAGATGGTGACAAACAGCAAATCATACATATAATGAATATTTTTGGATACTCTGGCTTCTCCTTTGATCTTATCTCTAAAGATAAAGCCCTTATCAGAGGTCTATGCAAAGAACAACAACCTCGTATCATTGAAATAGGAAAGCAGAACCAAAATACAATGTTCTCAAATGTGATGAAATGGGAACCATATGCTGAGCTTCAAATTCGTAAAATTTGGATCCGTTTAACCGGAGTACCATTCGTCTGTTGGAATGAGCGGAGTCTAAACTGGATTGGAGCTAAGTTGGGCTCTGTAACAAAGATTGATGATGAAACTCGGAAGCAACAAAACATATTATATTGCAGAATGCTGATTCATACAACATCAAGAAAGAAATTGGATGGAATCATGACGATAACCGTGGATTCTAGATCATATGATATTGAGATAAGGGAGGAAGGTAACGAAAACTGCGGCCTAGAAATTCCGCTACCTGCATGAAATAATAATCTCTTCGTCGGAGAGTCATCGACTCCGGCAAAAGGATCGGAATCCGCTCAGTCGGACCTATGGCAAGAAGTTGAAGGGTCAGTATTAAATGCTCTATTTCGAACACCGTGTTATTGTGTTATTCGCCGTCAAATGAAAATGCAGTTAGCCCAGTTGGGAATCTTAGAATTCTGATGCAGGCTGTTCACTCTCCTAGACTGGGAAGTGGGGAATTATCTCAGCCCATTCATTGCAAGTCGGTGGATAATCAATTCGAAAAAGATACACAATCTCTCCCTAAAAAGAGCTACAGCTGTCATAGGCTCGTTAAAGCTTCAGCCCACATGCCATGGGGATTTAGATCTGGGCCTCTATCAGCTAGACTTATAGAAGCACGAGAAAACAGGAGAAAGCGTATTGAGATTAGAAGAAGGGAAAAATCTAAGGCCGAATGAGCTGCTCAAAACAAGTCTTCGAATGCAATTGAAATTTTATCAATTCCTGAAACTCAGAGGCTGAAATGATAAGTGAAGCCAAAACAACTTTGCAGTTGGCAAGTAAACTTGGAATTGAAACTAATGATATCCACATTCGACAAATTAAGGATATGGAAACTAGAGATAGACAGGAACACGAGGCTGCCTAAACTTACAGTTCCATGCAAAGTGTGACAAACTCGTTTAGATGAAGATTTTAAGCCAGAACATACACGACTTAGGAGGGGTAAGGAAAAAAAGAGACTTGTGGAATGCAATACGCAAGTACGACATCCAGTTTGTGTGTATTCAGGAGACTAAACAAATGTTGATACAAAGTAAGATTTGTGAGAAAATCTGGAGGCATGATGACTTTGGGTTTGAACCTTCCACAGGCCTATTTGGAGGTTTATTATGCACTTGGAGGAGTTATTCTTTTATGTTCACCAACTGCTGGAAGTCTAAAAATTTGATGGAAATATCTAGTGACTGGATATCAAGCTCCCAATCTATGTTAAAGATATAAAGGACAATTGTCCTATACCGGTTAGAAGAACTAAGATTTACTAGTATAAATAGGAATTGTGGGGAGAACCTATTACCTTGGGCTCAAGGTGCTAATGGTGACACCCACATTCCTACCAACTTAACCCCGCACGCACAGCCGGAT
>JAOYMZ010000003.1:1211235-1227453 GCA_025802335.1 Pinguicula primuliflora
GAATACTGGGAGTATCAGGTTATTGGCAAGGAGACATAATTATAAGTCACATGGTAAATGTGTATGGACCACATGACCTGGCTGGAAAAAAGGAACAAAGGGGAAAATTAAAGGAATGTCTGATAAGGAAAAAAGGGGACAAATGTTGTATGATGGGAGACTTCAATGCGGTGCTCCATCAGTCAGAAAGAAAAGGCATTGGGAGAAACAGCATTGCAACTGAAATAAGGCTATTCAAAGATCTAGTAACCGAGTTACAATTGACGGACTTACCAATGACACACAGAAAATATACATGGTGCCTGTCCTTCTTAAGAGCAATGAGCAGGCTTGACAGATTTTTGGTAAATGAGCACTGGATAGGACAGGGAACCTGGGTACAATCTGGCTTGGACAACAACAGTGCTGATCATTGCTCAGTCAAGCTTGGAATAGAAAACAAAAACTGGGGTCCAAAAAGCATGAAAGTACTAGATTGTTGGTTGGAAATGGGAGAGTATAATGAAATGGTTGAGTCAACTTGGAATGCTGCACCAACATAAGGATACAAAGGACACATCCTTAAGGAAAAAATCAGAATGCTAAGGAAAGAAATACAACAGTGGAACATAAACAAAAGAGCTTCGGGCAGCTCAAGATTGGATGAAGTAAGGAAAATGTTAGCTAATTTGGAAAAAGAAGCAGAAGCAGAGGACAGTGCTACCCCTCCTTCTCAAAATGTTTATGCAATCAGAGAGGAATTAAAGCTCTTAGAAATAAGAGAAGAAAGTGTGGCAAAGCAGAAATCAAGAGACAACTGGATAAAGCTGGGTGATGCAAACTTTGCTTATTTTCATAGGATGATTCAGTCAAGGAGAAAAATGAACACCATTCATGGAATTAATGACAACAATATATGGATTGACGACGTGGTGGCTGTGAAAAATTGCTTTATGAATCATTTCAAAGACAGATTCACAGAGACAAACAACAGGAGGCCAACAATGGCACCTGGGCAGAGTGCACAATTAAAAGAGGCATCAATACAGTTACCAGTGCCGGAGCCAAAAAAATCCAGGACCGGATGGCATCAACTTTGCATTTATTAAACACTTCATACACATCATGGAAGAAGATATAATGGCTATGATACACGAGTTTCATGATAGCTGCAAAATAGTGAAGGGAGGTAACATTGCGAGCATATTTCTTCTAGCTAAGAAATCATGCCCTCAAAGAATAGAAAACTACCGGCCAATCACTCTCATAAACTAAGCATACAAAATTTTATCAAAGGTTCTAACTGGCAGACTAAGAAAAGTTATGGGAGAGGTCATTTCTAAGCAACAAACAGCCTATGTGGGTGGCAGACAGATTGTTGATGGGGTCATCATAGCAAATGAAGCCAATTCTAGAACTCAAGCAAACCAAGAAACCTGCGGTGATACTAAAAATTGATTTTGAAAAGGCTTATGACTGTGTAAACTGGGATTTTCTGGACACCATGGCAGCACATCTAGGTTTCCCCTAGAAGTTCAGAAGATGGATACAAGCCTGTCTCAAATTGGCAGCTACCATTGTGCTGATAAATGGAAGTCACTCAGACATGTTCTATCCAACGAGAGGTTTGAGACAGAGGACCCTCTTTCACCTTTCTTATTCCTAATGGTGGCGGAAGGACTAGCAGTGTTGATCAAACGAGCAGTGGAAGTAAACATGATTGATCCTATCCTGATTGGAAAGCAGAAAGTATCCTTAACTCACTTACAATTTGCGCATGATACTATAATGTTTGGACATGCTTCGTGGCAGAACATCAGAGGTTTCAAAGTCATCCTAAGAAGCTTTGAACTGATGTCAGGGTTAAAAATAAATCATGAAAAGAGCTACCTAATTGGGATGAATGTAGTCGAACATACAATTGAGGAGATGGCAAGCTACCTAAACTGTGGGATAGGAAAACTGCCCTTCATATATCTGGGGCTCCCAATCGGTGCAAACCCAAGACTGAGGGCAACCTGGGCACCTAAGATACAGAAAGTTGAAAATAGGCTGCAAAAATGGGTTAACATCACTCTTTCGTCCGGAGGTAAATGTGTTCTCATAAGTTCAGTTCTATCTGCCCTTCCATGCTACTATATGTCATACCTTAGAGTTCCTAAAGTTGTCTTAAACCAATTAGAACAGTTATTTAGGCAATTCTTTTGGGGGGAGACACAAGACAAAAGAAAAGTTCACTGGATGTCTTGGGAGATCATATGTCTTCCAAAGGAAAGGGGGGACTAGGAATAAAGGATATGAATGACTTTAACAAATCCTTGCTAGGAAAATGGGGTGCTCGTATCTTAATGCAGGAAAACAGCCTATGGATACAGATACTACGTTCCAAATATGCACAAGGAAGACTGACTGCTGGAGAATTACAAGAACTCGCAACGGGAGAACAGGAGCAACCAAGACAAAGAGGACGTAGGAGAGGTACACGATCACAGCCCTATTGGTGGAAAGACCTACAGAAAACACTATCAGAAGCCTGGTTCAAAGAAAGCTGGTCCGTTGCACCCGGAAATGGCATGAAAATCAAGTTCTGGAGTGACATCTGGGCAGGATCAGAAAGATTCTCAACAAGATTTCCAAGATTATACAGGAAAACTAGAACCAAGCAATACACGGTGTACCGGCACGGCGAATGGCAAGGCAATGAATGATCTTACAAATTGATATGGAATAGGGAGCTAAATGCTTTGGAGGAAATTGACCTCCAAGATCTAAATGCTATCCTATCTAACATATCATTGCAGGAAAATTCAGAAGACAAATGGATATACAATCAGGGAAGTGGCGCATATACAGCCAAAGAAAGCTACTCAAAAATCTTAGACAACAAACCAGCAATCATGGAGAATGGAACATCAGAGAGTTTAAAAAGAGTATGGAATCATTACCTGCCCAGCAAAATCTCCATACATGTCTGGAGGTTAAAGCAAGATCGTCTTCCATCAAGGCAGAACTTATTGAGCAGGAACATCATCTCCAACACAAATTGGGCAAACTGCCCTTCTGCGAGAATCAATTGGAATCGAATGAGCACATTTTCTACGAGTGTAGGGATGCAAAGCAGATATGGTTACACTTACTCAAATGGCTCGGACTAATCAACCTCTCACCAACAGGGCTGACGGAATCACAATTCATGAACATCAAACCATCCGCCGTAGAAGAAGAACTGTGGAGGGCTATCTAGAGTGCAACAGTTTGGGCAATTTGGAAGCGCAGAAACACAAAGGTTTTCAAAGATGAAGGTGAATCGATTCAATCGACGATTCACACAATCCAATTTATGGTGTGGTTCTGGTACAAGATGAAGGCAAAGAAAAAAAACAAGATCTTCGCCACAAGTTGAAATTTGGCTGGATGATCCGATTAAGGTGCTGGGAGGAGGATGATTTTGTCCAGGATGCGAAAATTTTGAATGCGCAGAAGGAGCGCGATGAAGACGATGAGCGATGAAGAGGGATTCCTTACTTCTCAAATGCGCGTTTTGTATGTAAATACAAGTACATGTATTAACACTTTTGAAAAATAAATAAATTGGTTTAAAAAAAAAGTTGATCAATATGTATAATATAAAGAGTACCTTTCTCTGTGCAAGAAACCACCTAAAAGGACAAAACACAGTAGCACATTGTGGAAATTTTAATCTCTTCCTCCTCGCAAAGGGTTCCATGTTTGTATTTATATACACTAACAAATTGGGCTACCTACTCTCTTGGGCTAAGAACTATAAACAAATATAAGTATTTACTGGCACATTTCAGCAAATCTTAAGCTGGGTGTTAGAGGTTGAAGTTGAACATAGACGAGAAAATAAAATTAAACCCAACAAATATATATTATTTTAGGGCTAAAAAGAGATAAAGCTGATGGCTGTGGATCTGTATATGAATACTATAAATCATCTTATAAGCAATAAAAAAATTTATTTATTCAAAAAGAATATTGAGCAGATTTTAGAGAAAAAACTACGAGGAGGGTCGAGAAGACTTATTCAAAGTCAGAAGTTGTGACAGTTGTATCCAGATTAACATCCAAATCAATAAATTTATTCAGACAAATGATAGGGTAAATGTTACCCCGTTGAGAATGATAAATGAATCATGAGGCAGACCTAAAAATTAAAAAACAATATCCCAATGGGTTTAAAACATACCTCAAATAGTTTGGATCACTAAATAGAATATCCTTTTTAAAATATACATATAATATCTAATTTTAATTTTGAATTTATTTGAAGACGAATATATTTTTATTTATACGATTTCTAAATTTTGGGGCTTAAAACCTCGCTTTGATTACTTTGTCCTGGGCCGGGCAACATTGGCCAGATGAGGGCATCACCTGGTTTCATCTGGAGATGCTTATATTTCAAAAAATGCTTCGAGCAAGGTTGTGAAAAAAAACTAGTAATTTAAGTCACTGGCATAATATTTAGATATTTTGATTACAATGAGAATGTTCACAGATTATAAGGTTATATTTATTGGAGTATACAGAGCATAAAAAATGTATATAGCATAAACTCCAACATTTTAAAAAATAAAATATGAAAGAACGCAACACATACAACTCAGTTCAGTATAACCGAATTTATCATTTTTTTCACGTAATTATCTTGCCCGTGCTTAATTGTGAAATTTATATGCTCATCATTTCAACTAATAGGTAAATCGTATAATCGGATTTATAGAATGTGCACAAATATAAAAATGCCAATGTAACCAAGTACAGGAAAGAGTATAAGCATGGGTGGATCCATGTATTTTTTTTCAAAATATTTTAATAATTATTAATATTTAAAAGTGGATGAAGGGGCTAGACTCTCCAACTTGCACACACGAGAGGCTGACGGGTTAGGAGAACACGAACCTCATTTCTCAATTGTTGCATCAAGCCACATAAAGGTTAATCCTCCACGGCGTTTTACAAAAATGATTTAAGGTATTATCCGGGCCCATCACACCTTCACTTACATTCCTGTAAAGTGGGTTTCACACACACCAATATATGTGTGTATGTGCTCATACATGGTGGTGTATGTGAAAAAGGTGGTGCGGTATAGTTGTACTTAGCATTTTAATTATTACTTTTTTATCCTGATATTTTGATCTTTTTTATCCTGATATTATGTGTATTGGCATGGCTTCCGTAAAAAAATGTATTGTAATTGACAGTTCACAACGTCTGTAGGAATATTTTTTTTATAAGTAATGATTTCATTAAAAAAACTATGTTACATATGCAAAGGCATCATCATTTCCTATTGGCATGATCTACCAAAACGTGTATAGGAATACATCTGGTATGTGTATGTTATGAACGTAGGTGTGTACACGAGACTTTAATATAATAATGTGAAGAAAAAAAGATGAAATTGTTTAATAACATGGGGGGCCAGCGTGTGGGGGAATACCGAATGAGAGAGAAAATACAGATTAGTTTTGAAGCTATAGAAACAGAGTTATGATTATGATAAAGAGTTGGAAAAAAGGAGTATTTTCATAATTTGTTGACGTTAAACTCGAGCAGGCCGCAGACTCCTAACGCACGGATACCTGATTATCGTTCAGATCTCAAATCAGAATTTTGTTAAAAAATTCACATTGTAGCAGAGTTTCAATTTCAGTGGTGTGTCAGCGGTATAAAGAGTTGCTTTCTCGAGATTTTTCAGTCACCGGCCACCCTTCAGTTACCATTTTTTCGGATTGAAGCTTGAAAGAACCGACCTTTTCAACTCGGGAAACATTCAACATGGTACTTCTCCAAAATTGCTGATGTGGGCTCTTTTGGAAAATCTTGACTAATACAAAATGTGGATAATCTTCTGGGGTTGTATCTAAGGAGCTGTCTGGAACTGGCCCTCTCTTTCCTTTTGCATGCTGTGGAGACGTCATTTGAGAGCGGTGATAGACCTGTAAGGTTATCTGACTTTTTATTCGGTGGTATACTGTTTCTGGCTGTAAAGTTCTGGGCTTTATTCTTGGGTGATTTTCAGAGTTTGTTGTATAGAAGAAGTAATTTGATCTGGTTGTGAATTGAACGACTTTGTTGATTACTGATTGTTTCTTTGGATTCGACTGCTGGGGTTGCGACATTGAGTTTTTCTGTCTTAGATCCGGACTGCTGGGGTTGCATTGGGGGGCAATATATTATATTTGGAACAATTCTTATGCGCAAGTGTTCTCAATTCATGCTGCATCCATAAGTCTGAAGTGATTATAGCATAATTCTTGGTGAGTACTTTGCTGGAACTCTATCCTGGGAAGTAGTTGAATGCTGTTCATATTGTGGGATATGAAGATTTTTCAATGATCACCAAGATGGGATGTTGACATTTGAATAGATATGCTGATTCTGTGGTGGAATTGTGAGATTAGAATAATTCTGCACTCAGATGCAATCCCCAAATTCATCGGTCTCTGTTGTGCCTCCTTCTTCTTCTCCTCCTCTCTCCAGTCCCTCAAATTCTCCACCACCCTCTACACCGGCGCCCCCTCGGGCGAATTTTACCCCACAAGAGCCTCCTACTTTGCCTCCACTTCGGCAGAGTTCACCTCCGCCTAATCCTCTTACTGCTCCTCCACCGGAGCTCAGTTCACCTGCATCAGTCCCTCCTAGTGTGCCTCCACCTGAACTCAGCTCACCTGCACCAGTCCCTCATAGTGCGCCTCCACCCGAGATCAGTTCACCTGCACCGGTGTCTCCTAGTGTGCCTCCACCAGAGTTCAATTCACCTCCATCTCCATCCCCCGTATCTCCACCACAACTAGCCCCTCCCACGATCAGTGTGACACCACCTCCTCCTATGTCTGTCCAACCACCGGTGTCATCTCCACCTCCTTCAGAAAATGCACCACCACCGGTGTCATCTCCACCTCCTTCAGATAATGCACCACCACCATCTTTAAATCCTCCTACACAACCGTCCAGTCCTCCTCCAACGTCTTCTCCAGCTCCACCTACTCCAGTAGCTAGTTTACCCCCACCCCCTACGCCATTTGTCCCTCCTATCTCACCTCCAATTGCACCTAATAGACCCCCTCCAACGCCACCATCTACTACTTCTCCACCTCAGTCGACTATTTCACCTCCACCTCCACCTCAGTCGACTATTTCACCTCCACCTCCACCTCCGTCCACTACTTCACCTCCACCTCCGTCCACTACTTCACCTCCACCTCCGTCAACTACTTCACCTCCACCTCCGTCAACTACTTCACCTCCACCTCCGTCAGCTACTTCACCTCCACCTCCACCTCCATCAACTACTTCACCTCCACCTCCATCATCTGTATCTCCTGAAAGTCCACCTCCCCCACGGACACCAAATGATACCCCACCTCCTCCACCAACTGCCAGACCACCAGAAAATTCTCCTCCTCCACAGCCTCCAAGTAACTCTCCGCCACAGACTCCAAATAGGTCGCCTCCACCACCATCTCCCAATCCCCCTCAGAGTCCTCCTCCTCCAGGATCAGCTAATCCACCTCAAACTCCACTATCTCCTCCGTTTGTGCCACCCACAGATCCTGGATCACCTCCAGTTCCATCTCCTCCTCCATTTTCTCCACCGTCTTCAAATGCTCCTCCAATATTACCCCCTCCTCCTCCGACACTAGTCACTCCATCTCCCCCTTCAGTAGTCTCACAACCAGTTTCTCCTTCGGTACCTTTAGCTCCACCTCCACCGACAAGTACTTCTAGTGCTTCTGGAGGGCTTAGTACTGCAGGTACAGTGGCTATTGCTGTTGCAGTTAGTCTCTTATTACTTGGACTATTCGGTACCATAGGCTGCTGTGTTTGGAAGCGAAAGAAGAGGGCGTCTGGACCCAGTGGTGGTCATATTCTGCCTACCGTTGTTGGTCCTTCTCCACAATCAGGTGAATGTCTAAACGTAAGTTTTGTTCAAACATCATTACATGTTCCATGTGAAGGCAATCTAAGGAGTAATTTATTTGTCCTTAGGCTTTGGGATGCTAAAAATGCAAGTTTCAGTACCCAACAATGGAAGTGCACCTGTCAGTGATGTTGCGAATTCACCCAATGATCCTAGTGGCTTGGGAAATTCAAGATTATGGTTCACCTATGATGAACTAGTAAATGCCACCAACGGATTTTCAGAACACAACCTTTTAGGTGAAGGCGGTTTTGGTTGTGTGTACAAAGGAATACTAGGAGATGGTAGAGAGATAGCAGTTAAGCAGTTAAAGGTTGGTGGAGGGCAGGGGGAGCGAGAATTCAGATCTGAAGTCGAGATAATAAGTCGCATTCATCACCGCCATTTGGTTTCATTAGTTGGCTACTGCATTGCTGATGAAAAGAGGCTGCTTATATATGACTATCTCCCAAATGATACCCTGTATTTCCATCTTCATGGTAGATATTGGTTTCAATATGGCATGCATTATATATCTATGGAGATGGTTATTGATACTTACTTTGAATTTATACAGGCGAAGGTAGGCCTGTTATGGATTGGGCCACAAGAGTAAAGATTGCTATAGGAGCAGCTCGTGGGATTGCTTATCTTCATGAAGACTGTATATTTTCTGAACACATGTTATCTAAATTGAAATATGTTGCATAACTACTATCCCTTGCTCATTTAGATTGATATCCTTTTCATTTTTTTTGGTATGCATTGATATCCTTTTCATATAAACTGGATTTACTGTACCTCTTATGTATTGGAAAATATAATAATTTATTATGATAAACCTTCCAGGTCATCCTCGCATTATCCATAGAGATATTAAGTCATCAAATATCCTTCTGGACAACAACTTCGAAGCTCGGGTATGATGAACTTCAGGCAAGTCGCATTTTATTTTTGGTTTGGTAAAACTTAACCGATGTTCGACTTTATAGGTTTCCGACTTTGGACTCGCTAAATTAGCTATGGATGCGAATACACATATAACCACAAGGGTAATGGGAACCTTTGGGTAAGTGACTCTCGCTCCAGGTTCAAGAAGAGCTAAGAATTATATCAAGAATTAGTCTAATACTATCTTGCTTGATTGGTTTGTGATCAGTTACATGGCTCCTGAGTATGCATCCAGTGGAAAGTTGACAGAAAAGTCTGATATCTATTCCTTTGGTGTTGTGCTCTTGGAATTAATATCTGGGCGCAAGCCTGTAGATATATCTCAGCCGCTAGGTGAAGAGAGCTTAGTTGAGTGGGTAAGTTCATTAATCTGGTCATGATCTCTCGTTTTTCTAAGATGCATTCGGCAATAGAATGTTTGAGACAATCGGATCATTTTACGTTGATTGTCAACATTTCAAAATTCTTTGCCATCTCAGTTAGCATCACATCTTTCAGGCCCGACCTTTGTTAAGCAATGCACTTGAGAAGGAGGAATTTGAAGGATTAGCAGACCCAAGGCTTGATGGAAACTATGCTGCTGCTGAAATTTTCCAACTAATTCAGGTTGCGGCTGCCTGTGTACGTCACTCATCAGCCAAGAGACCAACAATGGGGCAGGTAGAGATTTTAGTTTTGCTTTTTGTTTATAATGCTGATGTAAGTTTTCTAACAATCTTTTTGCTTTCCAGGTTGTGAGGGCATTTGACACTATGGCCACTTCGGATTTAACGAATGGAATGAGAGTGGGAGAAAGTGAAATATATAACTCTGCACAACAATCTGAAGAAATTAGATTGTTTCATAGGATGGCATTTGGTAACCAAGATTATAGTACAGATTTTTTTAGTCAAAATAGCCGCAGTACAGAAGGCAACCAGGAAAGTAGTCAGGAGAGATTCACACATGAGTCGCAAGCCACATAATTTTTGGGTAGTTCGTGGGAATTGCTAGATTTAGCTGGAGCTCATCCCACCGTAGATCTTACTAAACCACCGGTGGGTATTTTCGCAAGACAAGTCGTCCAGAGAGCTTTCAAGCATGGTCTGCATACTCAATCTAAAATCTGCTTCCGTAACAATGCTTCATCTATTATAGGTTGAACTTCCAACACGAGTTGGTTTTTGTGAGTAGTTTCACTTTTGTTAGTACATGTTATGCATCTGCTCTATATATTTGTGTATTTTTTGGTTTACTGTAAATAGAAGCAAAGCGGTTTTGTTCTGGAAAGTATGTATCAATAATATTTCTTATTCATTTTTGCTCAGCATCATCACTCTCATAAATTCTTTCCTGAAACTCTTGAGTTATCTCGTTATTCATTTGTAGCTTGTTGTCTATGCTTTATCTGATCACGACATAATGTTGTATGCCGTTTTCAACAACGAACCATATCCTGAAGGAGAACACTTCAAGGTAACGGAGATGTGTCTGTGCTGGTGAAGTTGTTTATATAGTACAAGGCAAAGTCTTTTCACCTCTATGAGGTGTATAAATACGAAGACAAACTTCCCGTAAGAATCCGTGAGAAGTGTAGAATGTAGAATAATGCTACTTGTACCCTCAATTTTGACACACTTTCAAAAACTCTCTTATGTGACACCCATCACAAGCACACACTCAATTTTTTAATGTGTGGTTGTGATGATTGCGGCTTATGAAGTGTGTCAAAGTTGGGGTTACATATAGCATTGCTCGTAGAATGCAAATCTTTCTGCGACAGCTGCTTATGTTTTAGTATATATACAATACTTCACAGCATTGCCTGTGTTTTGAGACACTACAAGGCCCAAACCCACAGTTTGAAGGCACTGCAAGCAAATGAAGTCATCGACTCCAACTCATAACTTAAAAGGTTATTTAACTTCTGAGCATGCTATTCTCATTCCTTCACACATCATAATACCCTTCCATTTCACTTGCTTATTCATGGCTTCCATTGATCACCTTTTCCTCGTCGTACTACACCTCTCGACAAACCCTGCACCTCCACAGTGGAAGTTGCTGCAGATTGTGTTGTGATATCTTGCTACTGCCAGTGCTTGATTCTGCAAATCGGGAACTCCTTTAAAATTGAAACCCATGATCATGCTCGTCTGGCTAAATCTCTACGTTTTGGTTACTGCGTGAATGAAATTGATGACCTACTGGAGGAGCGTTCCGGCACGGGCGAGTTTGCCTTTGGAAGTTTCCATTCATGTTTAAAGGAAGAGATAGCCTGTGACAAAGTTCTAGTGCTATCATCTCATCTGATAGATGAACAGTGTCTGATATGATAGATCTGTTATGAAAAGAAGGTATCGATTTTTATAATTTTGAGATTGAAATCAATCCCCATATTTATTCATAGATAGATGATATTACCATCTAGTAGCCTCGTCCATTATACAGAATACATAAGTTTCAATACAAAAATTCTTTTGCCAAATTTATTTATTATTATGGTAATAGAACAGGAATTTCCTCGCTCTAGCATCTACCAAGATTTTTCCGATATATACATACATGGCCGTGACTATGGCAAAAACCGATCAATAGAATTCTTTCACTCACTCTCCAGTGACGGGCAACTACGCCAGCAACATGGCTGCCGTAAATTTGAGCCTCGTGGCAACCAATTTCCTGCCTGTTACAATACGCTGATGATATTTTAATTTTCAGTGATGGAACTATCGATGATATCAAAGGAATACAGAGGGCCTTAACTTGTCTAGAATTAGTCAGTGGAGTCAAAATTAATTACCAGAAGACAAGGCTGTATGGTGTTAATGTTTCTGGGCATGAACTAACTGAGTTTGCTAGGGAGCTGAGATGCGCTACAGGTTCAGTCCCATTTCAATATCTTGGCCTACCTGTAGGGGAGGATATTACGAAATGTAGGATGTGGTAACCAACACTGGATAAGATGGAAAAGAAGCTCCAAAGTTGGGACCTTCACTACCTATCATTTGGAGGCAGGATGATTCTCTTAAAATCAGTGATCACTAGTATTCCTGTATACTTGATGACTGTATATAGAGCTCCAAAAATCGTCCTCAACAAGATGGTACAACTTGAAAGGAAATTCTTCTGGGGAGGAAGAACTAGTGCTGATAGGAAAATTGCTTGGATATCCTGGTTAGATCTTTGTCGGATGGTTGAGGACAGAGGATGGAGGACTAGGATTTAAACATCTAGATGAATTCAACTTGGCCCTACTTGGAAAATGGGGATGAAGACTCATCCAAAACAAGGACAACCCATTGTGGAAGGAGGTTCTCGAAAGTAAATACGGAGATTTCTACAGAGCCATTAATTTTGAGAGTGTGCTACAAGATAGCATAACCTATTCTACCTGGTGGAGAACCTTACTGAGCTTAATTTGAAATGCAGACTGGTTTTGAAGAAATCCAACTAGACAGATAAGTGCTGGCCATGATACCTATTTCTGGGAAGACTTATGGATGCCAGGGAACAGATTATGTGAGATGTTTTCGTTGCTTTATATGCAGGCTACAGACAAATTCATTACAGTGGCACAGAAATATAATGAAGAGCAACAAAACAGGAACTGGAGCTGGAGCTGGACATATGCAGAAACTATGGATTAAGCACAACAGTTGATAACTGATCATATTCATGGGATCATCTTAAATGCAAATGCAAAGAATAAGTGGATATGGAAAGCAAACGCATCAGGGATATATACTGTGAAAACTGCATACCAAGACATATGGAATTCCTCTGGACAGCGAAGTGCGACATGAAACCAAGTCTCAATTATATGGACGAGTGCAGCTCCCCTGAAGGAAAATGCGTTTGGGTGGCGACTCGTGCTGGACAGAATCCCTATTCTCATGGAAAAGTATGAGTATGCTCAAAACAATTCTGCTAACACTCTATTCTTGAAACTTTGGAGCCAATGCCTCATTATATATGTTAATGACGTGGTTAGTACATGAGATGAGGGTTATGAGATTGAAGAACTAAGAAAGAACTTATTTCAAGAATTTGATATGAAGGACCTTGGAATATTGAAATACGTTTTACACATTGAAGTGATGAGATCGAAATATGACATCTATACATCTCAATGAAAGCATATCCTTGATTTACTTGCGAAAACTGTGTTACTTAAGTGTAAACCAGTTGATGCACCTCTGATATGGATTGAAAATAGTTGAAGGAGTTGAACCAACATAGAAGAGCAGATATCAACACTTGGTTGGTAAGCTAATCTATTTGGCACATACGAATCCAAACATTGCATATGCAGTAAGAGTTGTAATCAGTAAGGCACAACCCACAGAGAAACTATATGGAGGTAACATCGAAAATTTTGTTTATTTTGACATTTGAAGATAGAAGCATACAAAGACGCTGATTGGATAGGAAACTTGATAGATCAGAGGTCTACCTCAAGATAATTTGTCTTTATGGGAGGTGATTTGGTTACTTGAAATAGCAAGAAACTGAAAGTTTTTGCCCAGTCAAATGGTGAAGCAAAATTTTGAGGAATTGCTTGAGGTGTGACTGAAGTACCATGGCTGACAAAGCTGATGCCGGAGGTTAGATTTCCACCTAAGAAAGCATGTTCTTTGATGTGGGGTAATAAATACACCATCCATATCTGCGAGAACTGGGTTCAACATGATCAAACCAAACATGCTCCGATTGTTCACCACTTCATCAAAGAAAAACTTGAGACCACGACTGTAAATGGTCGAGTCTTTCATGATATCTTATTCAATTTAGGTATCGGATATCCCCGCCAAATTTGAGGGAGAGTGTTCTGAAAGGAAGGGATTGATTTTAATCCATGTAATTCTGGGAGTCCATTGTACAAAATACAAAAGATTCAATATTAGAATTCATCTCCAAAATTCTATTTCTTATCAAGATCAATGAAGGTAGGGATGCAACGAATAAAAACAGGTTTTCAATGCTCAAAGAAGAAAATTGTGCACATTTGTCCCAAGCTAACCAGTCATTTGGCATATTTTTCACATTCTTGATTGTAGTCAATATCTTTGTACCAAACTTAGTCAATGTCTATGTATGCCTTCTTTCCCTCCTAGCTTTCTCATTGATCATTCATATATTGAAGGCCAAACATAACCCTAGAACTTCATCCAACTTTTAACAAGAGAACCTAGGAACAATTACAACATTTTTCCTTCCACCATTATATTATATACACATGAAGTGGCAGCTTTGATTCATGACGATCAACTCAACCAGCTGAAGGACATTTTCTACCGTTTTGACATGGACAGTGATGGCGAACTCACACAGTTAGAGCTAAAATGTCGAGCTCAAGAAAATTGATTACCTTCCACAATTATTTATTTATATTTTTAATTCTAGTGTTGTGTTTACAATTCACCATAGTCACCCCCTCCAATCACTTGGCCTCAAGCTCACACGCGATCAAATCCTTGTAATGTTGACCAACAAGGATGCATCTGATTCACCTTATGATATCTGTGGGCGTGCATCTGAACAGGTTAAAATTCGAGATATTAGTGTCATTGTTATTCATGCACTCTGAAGATCAGCTTGTTGACATCTTGACCAAGGTTGTAAATGGTCGAGTTTTCCATGATATCTTATTCAAGTTAAGTATCAGATATTCCTCGCCAAATTTGAGGGAGAGTGTTCTAAAAGGAAAGGATTGATTTTAATCCATATAATTCTGGGAGTCCATTGTACAAAATACATAAGCTTCAATATTAGAATTCTTCTCCAAAATTCTATTTCTTATCAAGATAAATGGAGGGCAGTGCTACTAACAGTGTTCGAAAAAATACTAGTCGATTCTTAGGCGGTCAGGGTCCACTTACCGCCTAGGCGCCCATAAATGGATACTTAGACGACATTCGGACAGGACGGAGGGCGATCGTTGCGCACATTTGTCGCAAGGCTAACCAGTCATTTTGGCATATTTCCACATTCTTGGTCGTAGTCAATATCTTTATACCAAACTTAGTCAATGTCTATGCATGCCTTCTTTCCCTCCTAGCTTTCTCACTGACCATTCATATGTTGAAGGCCAAACCATAAGCCTAGAACTTAATCAACTTTTAACAAAAGAACCTCGGAACTTACAACATAATTTCCTTCCACCATTATATATACACATGAAGTCGCAGCTTTGATTCATGGCGATCATCAAGCTCGACAGCTTAAGGACATTTACTACCGTTTTGACATGGACATTGATGCAGTTAGAGCTAAAATTCTGAGTTCGAATACACATTACCCTCCACAATTCATCTATTTATACTTGTAATTCTAGTGTTGTGTTTCCGGTGTGGGACAACACAATTCACCATAGTCACCCCCTCCAATCACTTGGCCTCAAGCCCACCGGCGATCCAATCCTTGTAACGTTGGCCAACAAGGATGCAAATCTCTGCGAGAACCTCAGATCTGATTCACTTTATGATATCTGTGGGCGCGCATCTGAACAAGCTAAAATTCGAGATATTAGTGCATCATCACTCTCAGTGACAGTTAAATATGACGACTCAAACACGGGAAGTGTCATGGGCTATTCTTTGTGGCAGCGGAAAGACACAACCCGCAGAAGCACAGAGCTTCTGAATTTCAGGCCCAGATATGAAAGCCTATTCACAATCCCTCTAGCCTTCACAGGCATAACTTCTTCATCAAGTTTTTTAACTGCCTCATCAACCATCCTATACAGATCTCTGTTCGAGAAGTACCGGCGACGCTGATACATATAAAGGTCCGCCTAGCGCTTTCTCGAACACCTAATGCTTTCTCGAACACTGATACAGATATAGGTCGTGAAAATGTTTAGTACCAGCGAGAATTCTTTGGCCCAAGGAGAGCCTATAACATAATATGTCAACGCACCTTGTATCCCTTGCAACCAGTCATTGTTTTTTCCAAGATCCGAGTAAGTCATTCACTTTCCCGCAAGAAACACATATTCTGATACCAACCAATGAATTTATCAAATACAAGTAATGAAGTTGAAAGAATCAATATATACCTGCTATTCTTTATTCTCTATTCTCAAAATTTACAAGCCAACCGCTGCACCAAAAAGTACAGCATCTGCTGCACATCTGAATAATACCTAATTCTTCTGTACAGTTCTATAACCTACCTGTGTTGTGTACACACAAGAATAGCAGCTCCATGATCCTATTTGCTTTCCTCGACTCATGATACAGGGAAAAAGTGCCATATTCAAATCTATCGACTCTCTCTTAAAGGATTTGTTCTTGCCAACGAGCGTGCAGTAAAACCAACAGTTGTGTGCCTGATAGATCGTTTCCTCACCATATCACAATATTCAGGATCCT
>JAOYMZ010000003.1:1227553-1250626 GCA_025802335.1 Pinguicula primuliflora
TATATACTGCAGCCATGTATTCGTCCGTCACTTTTGTAACTCCTTGTAACTCTTCGGCCGTAACCCCATTTCTCTCTCTCGAAAACTCGTCGCTAGTTTTGAGATTTCTAACCGATTCTTCAACCTCTTGCTTAGTTTGAGCCCATATTTGGACTCCTCATCACATTCTCATTCTTTTGAACCGATTACTTTGTTGATTTCGAGTGTTGTGAGACAATTCCATTCCAAGTTCTCACACTGACAGCTCGTGTTTCTGTGTTGTCTTGCGTGTTTTGAACAGATCACCGACTGATCTGTCTTCGGCATACAAGATTTCATCATATTTCATCATTTAATCTTGCATGCAATATTTATACTGTATACTGTTTCCATCTCGTATATCGACTTATCTTTTGTGTTCTTGTGTAAATCTGAGCTAGGTCGAAGGACTTCACCGAAATTTTGGAGTGTGGGATTAAAACCCTAGAAACGTATGCATGAGAGGTTTCACGGTTTTTTGTAGGACTGCGGGCTGAGGGTAAGTGATGGATAAGGTTTGGAAATCGCGGGAATTAGAGTGTGTTTGCAAATACTTTTGAAAACTGCTTTTGGAGATTGCACCGTACTTTTGGTTTTTTAAGTGTTTGCCAGATTTGCTTCTACTTTGAAGGTGCAATAGCTGTTTTAGCCTATAATCCAAAAGAAGAGAAGGAGATGTTTCTACGGTGGAAAAGCAGACGGTGACATTTTTTAAAATCACGAAATACATATGTAAGACCATATTACCCTTACAATTTCTTCAATCTTCTTCAATCCCGTATCGTCTGAGTTTCTGTATGGCTAAAATTGAACTTTCCTTATATAAATATAAGAAAAACTATTTTTAATTAAAAATATTTGCAAACACTACTATTAAATTTTTTTTTCTGTATCACCACAATTTTTGCAAACACACAATATTTTTTTACAAATCACTTTTTTTTAATTTTTTCCATTAAAAAGTATTTTACAAAAGTAGAAGCATTTGTAAACACACTTACTCGTTAGGTGACGCACGGTCATGTAATGACATGGCATCACTTTTTGTGAGTGGAGTCGTTTTGAAAAAACTGAGAGAGGCGGCTCTTGCCTTTTAACGAGCCATATTAATATACAGATATATAGTAACAGGTCTTCATCCCTACAAATTAGGAATTATGGTCAGTTAGATATTAATAAAAGATATTATTTTCTTAACCTCTATGTTTATGTTTATCCCTCACCCTCAAGTTTGGTGGGATGGCCAATACATAATTTGCCCAAAATTTCAATTAAAGTTGACCATTATTAACTTTAGTCAAGATGTAAGCAAGCTAATCTTCAAATTAAATAAAAGGAAGTGACACAATTTCACTATTGAGTTTCTTCTTGTTAAAGTGGGTATTTACTTTCATATGTTTGATTCTATCAAATTTAATTAGATTTTCTAAAATATGTATGACAGTTCGATTTTCACACATCAATGGGCATGTATGCTTAGACACAAAACCAAAATTTTTCATTAGTTTCTGTAACCACTCAAAAGGAGAACACAAGAAGTAACGAGTTCCGTAATTTCTCTATGGATAAGACTCTTGCAAGCCACTTTGCTATCCATGTAGCTTCAAATGTATATCTTTGCTTGGAGAACTTACAACCCACTACACTATCAAGAACACCTCTATCAGTTCCATAGTTTTAGGGTCTCCTTTGATCTTGTTACATCACATCGGAGGCATCTCCTTCTATGGTGCCTTAGTGAATTGAGGGACATTTATCATAGTTATGATCTGGTGCAAGGAAAATTTGACAAACAGTACACTCCTCTTCCTTTCTTCTTCTTCTTGACTTCACTTCAAAATTTTGGTTTCAAGGGCCTCAGCCTTCTTGGCAAAACTTTCTTATCACCTTCGGCAGAATTGACATTCTTCATTAAAATTCTCTTGCTTTCATGCTTTGAGACTTAAGCCAACTCATCCAGAAAGCCTGACATTTTACTTTTTTTTTCGAGCTGGGGGTCTCTACGAAAACACTCTTCCCATTCTATTGAGGATTGAAAGTATGATTGCATACATCCTACCCTCCCCAGACCCTGCCTAAGGACGGGATCTACTGGGTATGTTTGGTATGGTTTGGTTTGGTTTATCTAGAAAGCTTGATGCTTCAACAATCGTCTTCTTTAACCATGATCCTCTAGAGGCAGCATTCACCATCCTCCTTTCTGCAGCTAACAAGACACTAAAAAAGTATGAAGTTAAATCTTGGTTGGTGAAACTATGATAGGGGTAAGATGCAACTAAACAGTTTATCCCTAAGATCATATAAACTCTCATCATATGCTTTCTCAGCATTGGTATGTCTCTCCCGAGTTTCTTTGCTTGACGTAAGGGAAAAACATACCCAAAAATGCTTGCTTCAATTTCTTCCACATTGTGATTTGAGAAGTTTGAAGATAGTAGAACCATTCCTTTGTATTGCCTTTGAGGGAAAAAGGGAAGGCATCTTCACTAATTCCGTGAGGTTGCATACTTGTACATATAGCATGCAATTAACATATGTGTCTGATTTGATTTTCACCTGCAAGAACACAAAAGTTAGTTAATTGAGGAATGAGACCAAACTTAAGTTTAAAGTTTACTCCCTCAGGTTGTTCTGGATATTCAACAACCAACTCCTTTTATTGTAATCGGGGTCTGTGAGTTGTTTCAAGGTTTGAGGAGCTTGATGACCAGAAATGGATCTTGGCCAATATAGGGTTAACTCCTCCAAATTTGCACCTCCTTAAGCATCAGGTGAGTTAGGGGCAGTATGTCTCATCTTTAATGCAAGTGCCTTTTTCAAAGTTCTCTCGGGATAAGGATTAAAAGTAGAAGAGTTAGCAAACTTATGAGTTGCTCCTATGAGTATAAGGTAGTCACGAACACAAAGAACAAAGCAAAAACAACAAAAATAAAAGCTGATAAACTAAAAGAACATAAACTAGAGTACATGAACCCTACGTATTTTCTTAAAGTGATGCCAACTTCATTGGGGGTGTTCTGACTAATGTCATTTCTAGCAGGCCCTCAACAATGTTTAATGTGTTCCTTTACTCTATTAAACTTCAAATTCTAGCAAAGCGGCTTGTACGGGTCCTTTCACTAAAGAAACGGGTAGAACTTCTACTCCATGTTCTTCTTCTTTGAGATGCTGCAAAACAGTGTAACTAGGGGATTTTGTGAAATAAAAGACTCTACTATGACTTATAATGACTCCAAAAGAAGTAAAGACAGAAATGAAGAGTTTTGAATAGATTTGAATGGAGAAAAATTCCTTACCTTATCACTTGGTTCAAGAGATAGATCTTAAGATGCATTCAGATTGTAAATGTACTTCTTAAATTGTTTAGCACACAGTATTAGAGCTTACTCCTATATACATACTTTTACTAAGAAGGAGCATGGACTTCTTCAATTCCAATATGCTAAACCTCTCACCCTATCACTAGATTGCGAAAAAAATCACGTAGTATACTAATTTCCTACGCCAACTAGTGTTACCTAGTGTAGGGTATGCTTCCTTTATGTTGTTCATGTATTTTCTCCTAATATCTACTGCACACGATCTTAATCTAGTCTTTATGATTATTAGTTGCATGCAAATACAATTTATGAACAGAAAATCACTATGGTGTGGCCCGAACTCTACGTGATCAGTAGAACAAAAAAGTGTAATACCTGATCATTGTGCTACTTTGCATGAATTTCCATACTAAAAATACTAAAAATAGTAAATATTGAAATAAGACACTGAAAAAGAGAAAAAGGAGAGCTTGATTGTATGGAACGTGTATGTTGTATTCCTTGATGTCTCCTACTCTAGAGTTACATTATATAGACATGGTTACAAGTGTCCTAGAAGGTATGTATCTCCTACATATATGGTTACAAATAAAATCTCTTTCCATACTTATCCAATCTAACAGCTGTGTAATTTTTGACCAAATCAGCTATGTGATTTCCTTAACACCTCCCCGCAAGCTAACGAGTAGTGAACAAACAGTTAGCTTGTCTCTTAGATCCAAGAAACGAGTGGTACCCAAGCCTTTAGTAAAGATGTCTGCAACTTGATCCTTAGTGGGGATGTACTTGAGCTGAATGTCTTTATTCTGAACTTTTTACCGAATAAAATGATAGTCCACTTCTATATGCTTCGTACGGGTATGGAATACTGGATTTTAGGCCAAGGACATAGCACCCATGTTGTCACACCAAATCACTAGTGTATGAGCCAGGACAATATGCAGGTCTTTAAGCATCATTCGAGTCCAATATAAGTCTGTTGTGGTATGAGCTAGGGCTCTATACTCGGCTACTATACAGGAATGAGCAACCACACCCTGCTTCTTGGCTGTCCAGG
Organism: Pinguicula primuliflora; assembly: GCA_025802335.1. Lineage (NCBI taxonomy): Eukaryota > Viridiplantae > Streptophyta > Magnoliopsida > Lamiales > Lentibulariaceae > Pinguicula > Pinguicula primuliflora. Next base: position 1,231,949 of record JAOYMZ010000003.1, read on the forward strand.
ATATGAGATTAAAACCTAAAAAGACACCAAATCCAGACGTAGAGCGACGGTCCTGTCTGTCTCCTGCCCAGTCTGCATCACAATACGCCTCAAGTGTAAGAGCAGGTGAGGTTGACTTGACAAATAAAAGGCCATGATCTATTGACTCCTTGAGATATCGAAGGATGCGCTTGACTGCTTGCCAGTGGCACGAAAAAGGCTGCTGGATGTATTGACATAGCTGGTTGACCTAGAAAGCAATCTCTGGTCGAGTGAGAGCGCAATACTAAAGAGCTCCGACTGTACACCTGTATAGAGTGACCTCTGCTGCAGATAGAGGATCCTTTGATAAATCCTTGGCTCGAGAGTCAGTCGAGGAAGGTGACTGCATCGGTTTTTCCCCAGTCATCCAGTTCTTCTCCAGTAGCTCATATATGTACTTGCTCTGCCTAATATGTAACCCTGCACTATTCTGAGTCACATGCATACCCAAGAAGTAGCTTAACTCTTCCATATCACGAAGCTTAAATTGAGACTGGAGATAACTGACTAGCGTGTCGATCTCACTCTGACGTGTCCCCGTAATCAAGATATCATCAATGTACACAAGAACGTAGATATGAACATCGGTCTGATGATATATAACTAGAGAAGTATCCAACTGGGAGCACTGGAAACCATATGACAGAAACTGTTAGATAATTTGACATACCATGCTCTGGGGGCTTGCCGAAGTCTATAGAGAGCTTTATGTAGCTGGCAAACGTGATCACGGTGAGCAGAAGAGACAAAATCTGCTGGTTGCTCCATATATATTTCTTTCAGAAGAACACCATTCAGAAAGGCATTCGAGATGTCAAGCTGACAGACAGGCCAACTAAACTGAACTGACAGGCAGAGTAGAATCCGAATATTGGAAGGTTTGATGACAGGACTAAAGGTCTCCTCATAATCCAGATGATATGTTTGCTCAAAGCCACGTGCTACCAACCGAGTCTTATATCGTTAGATTGAGCCATTTGACTTGGTATTGATCTTGTAAATCCATTTGTTCCGAATGATATTATGATTTGCCGATCTAGGACAGATGGACTAAGTAGAATTAGCAATCAATGCATCATATTCCTCTTTTATAGCAGCACATCATTCCGGGGATGACTTGGCCTGTAGATAAGTGGATGGCTCTCGAGGATTCTGCACACTGATCATAGCACATACAGGATACTTGGATGTAAAATACAGATAAAAATTAGAAAATGATTTGGGTTTGAGTGACCCAGTTTGACTACGAGTGATAGGGCGTGATGAGTTATGGGCTATGACATGACTACTAGTACCCAAAGGGGATGACACCTCCATATCCTAGGTGACGTGTGGAGTAACTAGGTCTGTTGACCCTCTTGAATGTAGACTAGATCCTGGGTCAGCAGTTGGGTCAAGGTCCAGAGACATACCACGTGTTGTCTCGGGAACAGTATCCACCACGGGGGTCACTGTACCTAGTGTACCACACGCAAGTCTGGAATGGCGGTTGACAGTGTGTCTTCGGGCAATTGCGACGTAACTGTAAGTGAGTCAAGGCCCGACAACATACCACTGGCTACTACGCGATCATCGAAAGCCACAAGGTCTGGAATAGAAGAATGTGAAAGTAAATCGAGCATATATGTGGTCATAGGTGAAATATGAATACTTGAGGAAGAGATCACTCCAGCTAGAGACACTACGACAGGGACAGTGTCGGTGGCCTTATCTGGAATACCCGGTAAACTCCGCTCATAAAAAATGAAATTGCGGGAGATGTACACGCATTTAGTGAGAGGTTCATAACATTTATATCCTTGATGTTTAGTGTTATATCCTAAGAACACGCATTTCTTGCTACGAAACATATATTTTGACATGCTATATGGACGTAATAAAGGATAACATGCGCAATCAAAAACTCTAAACAGAGAATAATCCAGGATGGTGCCATGAGGTAAAGTAAATGGGCTGTCATACCCGAGTAAAGGTGTAAGCAGAGGGTTAATAATGTAATTAGTTGTAAATACTGCATTAGGCTAAAAAGTGCGAGGTAAGCGTGCCCGGGATAATAAACATAAACTCATAGCAGCTAGATGACGATGCTTACGTTCGGCCACCTCATTTTGTTGTGACGTGTGAGGACAGGATAATCAGTGTTGTATCCCATGTTTTGCTAAAAAGGACTTAAAAGAATGTGATATATACTCGCCACCATCGTCACTTTGAAATTGCTTAATCTTTCTAGAAAGCTGATTTTCTACAAGTGCTTTAAACTCAACAAAATATTTGAAAACATCAGATTTATGAATAAGCGGATATAACCATGAAAAATGAGAAAAATCATCAATAAAAACTACATAATAACGAAAATCAGTATTTGAAGAAATCGATGAAGTCCATACATCAGAATGAATCAAATCTAAAGGAGACTGAGAATGATGATCAGACGAAACAAATGGCAGCTGTTTACCCTTTCCTAATTGACATGCTTCACAAAATTTTAAGGAACTGGACCCTGAAATAGGCAATTTATTAAATTGAACCAACCGACTAACTATAAGAGCAGTAGAATGATCTAGTCTCTCATGCCAATTATTAAACGACGTCTTCACACCAACCATCCCCATCAAGGCACATTTAGGATTCGAGGTATTGGACAGATCCATAGGATATAGGCCATTGACATTAGGTCCATGTAGGAGCATTCTCCCTATTTTGTTATCGTTCACAAAATAACCATATTTAGTAAAGACAAAGAAACAGTTAGTATCCCAACAGAAATTATGGATAGAGAGCAATGTAGCAAATGCATTTGGACTAGAGAGAATAATAGGACCAGATGAGGTACGATAAGACAATGAACTAGTGTGCTGAATTCTCAGAGTATCTCCATTACCTACAGCAACCTCATTTCCTCCGAAATAATGTTCCTGCAGAGAAAGATTAACTAAATCATTAGTGATGTGATTATTTTTCCTAGAATCAGCAAACCATAGTTTATCATCCAGTACAACATTAGATTGGGCTGCCATTGCCATGAGCTCTACGGGAGGATGTCGGCCTTGAAAAGTATAATTCATGCGATTAAAGCAATCTAGGGTTGTGTGACCAGTGTTCCCACAAATCTGACACGCATAAGGGTTGGCCATTTTTCGAGTTGTTGTTGGGTTGCTCAAATTGGGCTTGGTTTGGAGAGAAAATCCCGACCCTATTAGGAGTATGGTAGGTGGGTTGTCTTGCTGTTTGAATTGGGCATGAAAATATTTCTTATATCAACCCAGACATCGCTCCATGACGTGGCCCACCAGATAATGACCCAGACACATCTTGATGTTCACTGTATCTGTCGGGAGGAGGCATCCCGTTCGCGACGTCACTGTACTGCCGGGGAAATTGCTCGTGTGCCGCAAAAAAATCTGCATAACGATGGAAATTAGATTGAAATCGTCTAGAGTTATACCTTCCTCATCCAGAATTGCGTCCGAAATAACGTCCTCCACTGGAAAACTGGCCACAGCTGCCCCGGTTGAATCCACGATATCCTGATGCAAGTGCTCGTGGATCTTCAAATTCAATCGTATCCTTTGACGACCAAAGAGCTACAGCATCAGAATCTTGAGTAGCAGGCACGGTGATGAGAGACTCATATGTGAGTAACTCTCCCTCGAAGTTTTCCATCGAAAGCGGAGCAAGTCGCCGGGCAAAGGAGATATGAGACATAAACAATTGGAACGCCAATGTAGTCCACCAGCAACGTAGTCGATCAATTCATCATCTGTGATCATCTTTTCGGCTGCAGTTAATTCTGCCCTTAACAATTTTGCTGTTTGAAGAAATGCAGAGCAGGTCTGAGTGCCTTGTTTGAGATTTTGAAGATGCCATTTTAGATTCACGACGAGGCATTTCTGGGAGAAAACCGACGTGAGAGTTTGTCCCACACGATGTGAGCACTCGTCAGGCCATTAGTTTCTGGTAAAACCATGGCAGACAGGGATCCGTTGATAAGTGCAAGCACAAATTGGTCCTTATGGCACCACTGGGTAAAATCAGGATTGATAGTTACAGGCATGCCTTTCGGCTTGTCCTTGATTGTCTGTGGAAGATATTCAGCCGGATAGGTGAGGGTACAATCAGTTATTGACATTAATTCATAGCTCCGAAGGGCAGGAGCAATCTGTGACATCCAAGAAAGATAGTTGGTGTCATCCAGTTTGACAGACACTATCTATGAGAGGTTTGGGTATGAAAAGGCCATCGGAATATTTGGTTTGAATATGAGTTGTTGAGGAGATGATGCTGTTGATTTGGTGACTGTGAACTCAAATTGACACAATACGATTGTGTTTCACGAACTAGGATGCTTGTAGATCGATATGCTGCTGTAAGGTTGATGAATCTGAACTCAGATCACTACACTTTGATCGAGTTCTGCGAACTGGACGCTTACTGTTTGAACTCAGATCAGAACGTCTGCAATTTGCTAGGTTCTGATCACTACACTTAACTCGATTGTTTATACTTCAACCGAGAAACTGCAATCTCTGAATCACACAGTTAATTCAGGATCAATCTTCTTGCGTGAGCAATGGTGCTCTGATACCATGAAATAAGACACTGGAAAAGAGAAAAAGGAGAGCTTGATTGTATGGAACGTGTATGTTGTATTCCTTGATGTCTCTTACTCTAGAGTTACATTATATAGACATGGTTACAGGAGTCATTGAAGGTATGTATCTCCTACCATATATGGTTACAAATCAAATCTCTTTCCATACTTATCCAATCCAACAGCTGTGTAATCTTTGACTAAATCAGCTACGTGATTTCCTTAACAAATATGTCTCATCAAAATCTTTGAATCTTCTCAAATACTTCGTGTCTTAGCCAAAGAGTGAAGTGTTTATCCGCTAATGACAAAATAAACAAGCAATATAATTGAAATCATTTTTATATACAAAGATGAAAACATCTTGCATTGTCTTGCTTCAGGTCGAAGAGGAGGCACAGATGAGGAATGCCAGATGGCAGGCTGAAAATTAAGCTCTGATAGAGGAATGCCAGATGAGTAAAGAGGAGTTATTAGCGGAAAGTAATGAGGAAACGACCTTAAGTTTGTTTCTGGTCGAAGAGGAGGCGCAGATGAGCGACAAATCACAGGTCCCATCCTCCAGAATCCCAGAAACGCCTATGGGAACTGACAAGTACCTGGAAAACAATGGAGAGGTTAAGGGTGGGAAGAAAAACAGAGAGGGCAAACAGAAAACAAGAAACAAGAGCCTAAAACCAACAAAACAGAAGTTACATAATGAAAAAATAAGGGCTGACTGGCAGGAAGCGATGGACTTAGTCCATAAAAAAGAGAGAAGACAAAAAAATAAGAATGAAGAAACCAAAGTCTCAAGCACATACTCTACTGAATCCTCGACTAATAGACAAATAATGAAGGAAGTGAGATCGATGGTTGAGTGCGGTAAAATATTGGGAGTACAACATCCAGGAGGGGAAGAAGGCATGATAAAGGAACTCGCGGAGGTTGAGATGGAGGATAATACAAGGGGGAGACCCTCCTAATCTGATAAGGAGGTAAAGGAAGCAGAAAGTGTAGCGATGCAGATTCTCACACTGAATAGTTGAGGAAAAGGTGGGGTTAGAAGAAGGAAGAAAATAAGAAGGATGTTACAGAAACAAAAAGTGGATTTTGTAAGTTTACAGGAGACTAAAAGATAGAGCATCAGCAGGAATATGGTGAGGAGCATGTGGTATCAGGATGAGATGGACTGGGCATACATTGGATCACAGGGACAGGCAGTAGGGTTTCTATGTATTTGGAACCCCAACAGTTTCAAAGGGACAGCATTATGGGGGGACGATGGCATTCTGGGGGTAACTGGTCATTGGTTTGAGGAGAAGGACGAATGTGTCATGATAAATATATATGGACCATCTGATTTGGAGGCAAAGAAAATACAGTGGGATCCAATAAGACAATATCATGTTGGTAAGGAAGACTTGAAATGGGTGGTGATGGGTGATTTTAATGCAGTGTTGAGGGCGAAAGAATGGAAGGGGCATGGAAGAGGCACTAATCCGCGGAGATCAATTTGTTTAAGGATTTTGTACAGGATTTGGAACTTCATGATCTGCCTATGGCAAGAAGAAAATATACATGGTATTTTAATTCCTTGAAGGCAATGAGCAGATTAGACCGGTTCCTGGTGAATCAGAAATGGTTAAGAAACAAGACATGACTGCAGATGGGTTTGGACAGGGATGGATCATATCATTGTCCTGTAAAATTGAGTGTCTCCAACAAGAATTGAGGACTAAAACCATTTCGTGTAAAAAATAGTTGGCTGGAACGTGATGATTACCAAGAACTAGTGGAATTCTCATGGCAGAACGCAGAGTTTCAAGGGTACAGAGGTTATGTGCTAAAGGAGAAGATAAAAGCATTAAGAAAAGACTTGATAAACTAGGCAAGAGGGTCAGGTGATCATGACATATTGAAAGAAAGTAAAAGAAAAAGTGGCACCGATAGAATTCCTAACAAAAACACAAGACTACGAGGAATGTGTAGGGTTAGAATTGACGGAGTTACAAGACCAAATCAGGACTTTGGAATGTCAGGAAGAGAGGTTATGGCAACAAAAGGCAATAACTGATTGGATTTGGTTGGGTGACTCTAACACGGCTTATTTTCGCAGAGTGGTTACTAGCAGAAGAAGTTGGAATGGGATCCATGGAGTTTGGGACAAAGGGGTGTGGATATCTGAAGTGGAGCAGGTGAAAGATATTTTCAAAATTTATTTCAAAGATCGGTTTACAGAGAAAATAGGCATCAAACCAGTCTTGGCATATGGACAGATACTAAAGTTATGTGCGGATTATCAAAGAAGCCTAGTTAGAACCTTTTTTCGAGGAATAGATCAGAACAGCAATAAGGAACTGTGGGAGTCAAAAGAGCTCTGGACCGGATGGTTTGAATTTTGAATTCATAAAATATTTCCAAGATGTTATGTTCGAGGATATTAATCAAATGATGATGGAGTTTCACATGAACAGCAGAATGGTGAAAGGGGGCAATGCTGCACATATTGTGTTGATAGCAAAGACCAATATGCCAACAAGAGTGGAGGATTATAGACCAATTACCCTCATCAATTCTATGTATAAGATTGTGTCTAAAACTTTGGCTACAAGATTGGGAAGAGTGCTGGAGGAAGTGATTTCACCTAACTAGTCAGCTTTCATTGGTAAAAGGCAGATAGTGGATGGGATAGTCATCGCAAATGAGGTCATTGATGAAATGAAAAGAAGGAAGAAAGAGGCGGTTTTCTTCAAAATAGACTTTGAAAAGGCCTATGACATGGTGAGTTAGAATTTTTTGGATGACATGGCCAGATTGTTGGGGATTCCGCGAAGGTTCAGAAGGTGTATCCAAACCAGCCTAAAGTCAGCATCTGCCACAATCCTGGTGAATGGTAGTCCATCATTAGAATTCTACCCAACAAGAGGACTGAGGCAGGGAGACCCAATATCTCCTTTCCTATTTTTAATGGTGGCAGAGGGACTTTTTATTATGATCAAGAGAGCAGTGTAGTAAGGTTTCATAGAGACGCTTAAGATTGGGGTGGAAGAAGTGGAGATCTCACATTTACAGTTTGCCGACAATACTTTGATGATGAGGACTGCAACCTGGAAGAATATAAGATGTTTTAAAGCTATATTACATAATTTTGAAGCAGTTTCGGGTCTAAGAATAAATTTTCAGAAGTGCAGTCTCACGGGTGTAAATGTACAGGCGGACAGATTGACAAAAATGGCTACATATTTAAGCTGCAGAGTAGACAAACTGCCTTTAACCTATTTGGGACTGCCAGTGGGTGCAAACCCCTGGAAAAAGGCAACTTGGGAGCCAGTGCTGGAAAAATTTAGCAAGAGGTTGGAAAAATGGGACTGCAAAGCTCTATCAGTTGGCGGGAAAGTCACTCACATTAACTCTATCTTGTCGGCATTGCCATGCTACTACTTTTTATTTCTTAGGGCCCCTAGGATCGTAATTAACCTTATAGAAAGTATTTAATGTGGCTTCTTCTGGGGTTCTCTAAAGACAAAAAAAAGTGTTGCTGGGTATCTTGCGAGAAGATAACAAAACCTAATGAAAAGGGAGGACTAAGGATAAAAAACATAGAGGCTTTCAATAGAGCAATGCTAGGAAAGTGGATTGGAAGAATGTTAGATGACAAGGAGGAGTTGTGGATGGTAGTACTGAGGTCTAAGTATGGAAAACAAGGAGTGCTAAAAATTGGCAGGTTGAGGGAGTTGAAAAACCAGAGGGAAGGGAGGAGAGGGAGGAAAGGTAGAAGGAGAACAGAAAATTCAGAGTCATTGTGTGGAAGGGTATTAAGAGGGTAGCTCAAGAGGAGGGATTTCAAAGTATGTGGATTATAAAGGTTGGAGATGGAAGACACACCATGTTTTGGGAAGATATATGGGTAAGAAGTGAATGTCTTGCGTCTAAATTCTCAAGATTATACAGTAAAACAGCTAAGAAAAGGATAAAAGTAGCAGACCAAGGATCGTGGACAGGAGGAGTGTGGATGGGGGAGTGGGTTTGGAAAAGAGAGTTGGATCAATTAGAGAGAGAGGATCTTAATAACCTATGTGTTACTCTGTCTCAGGTTTCTCTTCAGGAAAATACGAAGGACACATGGATCCTAACACAAGGAGGACAATCAACATACTCGGCGAGTCAGAGATATCAAGATATTATGCAGGTCACTAAAGATGCACTAAACGCAAAAAAATATGCATCACACAAGACATATATCGAATAAAATCCTCCCTGGTAAAGTCTCAATACACATATGGCGAAAATCTATAGAAGAGGAAAATCATCCATGACAACTACAAATTTTATGTGCTTGGTGTGAAAAACAGGAGGAAGATAATGACCATATTTTCCACAATTGCAGACACAGTCACGACATTTGGAAAGAAATATGGAGCTGGCTTGGTGTACCTCTGATTTCTCAGTCAGGATCACAGGGAAGCCCAACGATTCAGCAACATATCGACACCCAGCCGAACGACATTGCAGAGAGCATCTGGTTTCCGATCTGGGCAGCAGTGGTATGGACAATCTGGAAATCAAGGAACGGGCGCATTTTTGAAGATGAGAAAATCAATAGCACAAAAATTGCCGAACAAATCAAGCAGATAACATGGATTTGGCTAAAGGCGAGAGATAAAAACAAAGTTATGATCACCAATTACAGTTTTTGGCCAGCCGATCCAATCTCGATTTTACGGGACCTATGAATTTGCGGCGCAAACAAAGGAAAATTGAAGCTGATCGGGATCAAAGGGCCAAGGTTTCGAAGCTCATAGCCAATTATAGAAAATCTTACAGAGCGCCCACAGATCGAACCATAAGAACATGGAAGGGGTGATGTGATTCGGATGAAGGTGAAGGAGGAGCTGTTATTCTGGACGAAGAGACTAAACCAAAAGAAGACGAGTGAATGATTTTGTATAGAGAGAGGGGCATGTTTGTAAAAGTGTAAATGTGTGACTACATTTGTTTTATAAAATATACTTTAAATTGTCAAAAAAAAAACTGAAGCCCTTTGTAGTCTCGAAGAGGGTCATTTTTAGTAATGTCATACATCATGTTCTTCCATTCCAACGCCCATTCCTCTGCGATGCTCTTTCTCATGGGATCAGGATCTGCAGTTGGTGGTAGACGTAAATCAAATCCAGCCTCTACTTCAGATGGTTGCCTGTTCTCTCGGAATTGCATTATAACCTCCATACTTTTCACCAGATGCTTCACGGCACGATTATCATACTGCCGTGACCCCTGCCCCAACAGCTGACCCCGGTGGTGGGAAGGAGTCCCGAATTTGGGAATGATCCTGTAAGCGGGTATACTGAAACTGGCGGTCGTGGATGTTATGGACGTAGATCATTTGAGGGCTGCCACTAACAACCCGAAGGTATCCCGGGAAAAAAATTTCCCCTGAACCCAGAATTGCTTAACTAATCAGGATTGCTCGGAAGATTTTCAAGAACGGATGTCCCATTGTGCAATCCCAAATCTTACTCCTGATTGCCTGATCTTTCTGACTTTACCGACGACTCCTGGTTAGACGACGACGACGGCGACGACGGTGTGAGGGCTACCAACGTCGATAGCATCCGCAGTGCAAAAGCCTCCTGACGTTTACCCAGTTGGTTCATCGCCTGAAGAACGTCTTGAAATTGTTGATTCCTGGTGCTATTGGAATCCTCTGGCATCTTGGATCTGGACGGGGTGATCGCTCGCTCTGATACCACTTGATACAAATCTCGGGATCCTGCACGCGTTACAGGTCCAGAGTGTACTAGAATCACATGGAGCGGGCTCTGATGACGACGGGCGATTGATGAAGCCGGAAGGAGGAGATGATGTTCATGAATATCGTTTAGGAAGGGGAGAATCAATCCTGCGTAACACTATGTAAACTAGAGAGAAAGTAAATATACTCATAATTAAATTGTATTTCCAAAATCCAACAGTATGTGCTGTTGTACAAGTTACATGTATTTATACTAATGGTTTTACAATCCAACTCAGAGTAAAACTCTATTTGTTTAATGGTAATATTGCAATGGTGATTTCTTGGAGCTAACTTGATCCTTGCTTCTTTACCGCTAGATGATGGGATCCTTTGCAGGATTCCTATCAATCTTCTTCTTTCTTCTTCAAAAATGCATAGAAATAGCTCTCAAAACTTCGTCAATCCATCAAATTAGCATCTAATGGATATGAGAACTAAAAACACTGAAAATATGATAATAGGGGTGTATAGCAGCAAAATAATGCTAAAAAGGCTTTAGTGGGGGTACAAATTGCCCCTTATCACATCTCCATGCCGAATTGTGGAATTTACATTGGTCTCCGGCTCGCACAAGAAGAAGAATTCAACGGTTAGGGATCTTCTCGGATTCTGAAGAGGCTATTTCCTTGCTCACAGAGTCACTTGACCCATGGATAGGAGAACTCAGTCCGGTGATTATTATAAGAGAATTTTGTTCAAACTTTCATCGCATTTTTTTTAATAATGATTGTTGTACATAATTTTGATATAAATAATTTTGGTGTACATAATTATGTATAACTAATAGAATATGTATATGTGTCATTTTAATTGGGACAACACATGTTTTATTGGTGGATTATTCCACGTATACACATTTTATGAATTGTACATAATTATGTACACCAAAATCATGTACGGTTGGAAAGAGTCCAAATAGGAAATTCTCTTTCATATCTCCCGGAATTTGATGTACTTGAATCTCACGATTTACCTTAACTAGAATTGAGAAGTGTCTACATATTGTAAACATGTAACACACGATTGACTAAAAATTTCCAAAACCCTTATCATTCAATATGTATACCTATCATTACCGTTTTTTTAATTCATTCCGCGAGGCAATAACCACAGCTTAGACACCCGTATAATCGGGCTAAGTTACACGCGTTTAAACAGGTCTGGAGCAAGCTCTCAATGGCTAAGCGCCATAGAGGATCGGCATCTGGAACAAAGCCTACTTTGAGATGTAGAGGTGATTGTATGTAGGTTTCTACCTCTTTCAAATATGTAAAACCAAATGTTTATCGGTATTGCTGGGCGAATATTCCACCGAAAGCCGGACTTAAGGAGTAAGATTTGACAATTCCACAGGATCAAAATGCTTCAGTGGGGTAAAGTGAACAAATAAGACAAAAGTTAGTGATCTTCCCATTACTGTTACTAGAGCTTGGCAACTAAACTGCAGGTAATCATTGTTGGTTACAGTATGTTTGCATTAGCTGGTTGGTGGCTCAAAGAAAATACCCATTACTGATTCAAATCAAATAATCCTTGTGCATTAAATTCAACTGATCGACCAATCCAATCTCCATTTTCAACCTATAGACTACAAACAGGAAAAAGAAGGATGCAACCAGCTTAGGAGCGAGTTGCAGGAACCGAAATAATTGCACACATAGTGTTTGATAAAAAGCCTGAGAGCTGGTATTTTGTTACCATGAAACTGCGTGCCATTGGATATGGTGAAAAATTGAATTGAAAGGACTGTGTTTTGGTTTGGAGGCCAAAGTGGGTAGAGTAGAGAGGTTTTGGTGCTGCTTTACCCATTCTTGAACAGTTTCCAATGCAACACTCCTTTAGTCTTTCGTCAGTCCTTGCCTATGATCTATCTTTTGCATTTTAGCCCCACCACCACCCATTTGAAAATAAGGAAAACGATTCAACATAAGCCATTGTCTCCATAGATTCCTCTTGTGTGTCTTATTTTCCACCGATTGCTATCTTACTGCGTCTTGTCTTTCTGTCTCTCCCTTTGCTATATGTATTCTTCAATATTCTTTGTTGTGTTTCCTACTAATTTTTTCTTTTCTTGATTCAGGTAGGTGGGGCTGGGCAGCCTCTTTTGTCAGGATTCTTCAAGCCTGACAGAATGAGACTATAAACTTAGAATAAGAATAACATCCCAATATATAAACTAAGGGGGTGGAGCGGAGTCGGATCATATCAGTAAAACCACAAATCTCTCTTCTTTCTCTTTTGTTCTCTCTTTATTTATCTTTATCTTTTCCCCACTTCTTTCACTCTCATTTCTCACTGGCCATCTTTCAAGACAAAAAGAAGAAGCCTTCTTCTCTTTAGTTGGATTTGCTTTAACCCCTTTTTATCTTGCCCCAGCAGATGAAGGAAATCACAGCAACAAGCCCACACGATTCACTCTCATTCTCCAGGAGGTACTTTACATGGAAAAAGAAAATTGTTGAAGACGATGATATGGAAGAGGTCATAAACTTCAGCTGCCGCTCCTCCTCAAAATCCGACGAAAAACAGAGGCAGAAAACAGAGGACCTCAAAAATCACCCAATGCAGCAGCAGCAGCAGAAACAGAAGCAGTCTGCCTCCACTGTCCCGGCCAGGCCACCGAGGAGGAAGCTCTCAGTCATGGCGGTTGCCAAGTTCCGGTCAGTAATGGGCCGTGCCCGACCCGGATCCCATTTATCGAACAGCCTGGGAACCAAAGTTGTGGGCACCCTTTTCGGTCACAGGCGCGGCCATGTCCATTTCGCCATCCAAGATGATTTCAGGCATACCCCTGCTTTCCTGGTGGAGCTAGCAACTCCAACCAGCATTCTAGTGAAGGAGATGGCATCTGGGCTCGTGAGGATTGCCCTGGAATGCGACAAGAAGATAGAGAAGAAGGGATTCAAGCTTCTGGAGGAGCCCATCTGGAGGACATACTGCAATGGCAAGAAATGCGGGTACGCCATGAGGCGAGAATGCGGTGCGGCGGAATGGAAGGTACTGAATGCAATCGGGCCGATCTCCATGGGGGCCGGCGTGCTGCCGGGATCCGGAGAATCCGATGGGGAGCTGATGTACATGAGGGCCAAGTTCGAAAGAGTGGTGGGTTCCAAAGATTCAGAGGCTTTCTACATGATGAATCCTGATGGAAATGGAGGACCAGAGCTGAGCATTTACTTGCTCAGAGTCTAACAAAAGTCTTTCTCATATTTTGGTTGCAGGAATCCAGTACCAGTAGTGATTGTGTGTTTTAATTTGGCTTAATATGTTAGTTTATGGGGTTAGTTAGTAAGAGTAAGGGAGTTTGAGAGGAATCCTATAGTATAAGGATCATATAGTATAGTTGTTGGTATAATTTCCGGGTATGAGTATGTGGTGGGGAGGGTATATCTGTGAATAGATGGTTCCAATATTTATTGCTTTTCCTAATTAGTGGAGGGTTTGGCTAATGGCCCAATGCACTAAATTTGTCTTGTCTGCCTCAATTTTGTAACCAATGATTTTCATCTCCACAAACAAATCTCTTTTAAGGATTGACAATTTTATATCCCCTTCGTGGAATTAAGCCCATCATTGTAATGATTGGGTACCACATTATTTTGTCACATCTCATTTATCACATTTCAAGGAAGTTTGGTCTAACGTTAATTTGGTGAACTAATCACTAATAAGTTTTGAGTTCAAACCCCAATTACAGTATTTGGTCAAGTCTAATCTATAGAAGGTGGGTGCAGGTTATCTAGATTAGTCGCGAGTGTAAATTTTCGGATATTAAAAAAGAGCAAGAGTATTTCTCTCATTTACACATAGCATGAATTATGATCTCAATAGTTGTAATTATGATAACAATATCTCGAAATTGACTCGGATAATAATGTCATCCATGCTCATGAGAATATTCTCCCGCCGAATAATTGGGTCCAGAACTCTGTATTAATGAGGCACAATCCTTAATTGTAATTTTAGCCGTTGGTGTTGTCGTTCAACAGTGATGAGTTGAATATTTTTTTATTAATAATCACATTTTAAGATGAGATTTATCTTATCCGTTGGATTACAACACCAACAATTAAGGTTACAATTCAAACTGTATTTCATTAACCAAAACATAAACATTTGGGAGTAGAATATTTTTCCTATTTTCATTGCTATATATGGGGCAGCTATATAGCTACATATAAATTGAGCAGACTGGTGGAAAGTCTCTACAAATGAGATCAAAAAATCTCATGCTTGGATGTGGTTCTGACGACTTCATCGCAGAAATTTCTAAATGATAATTAAGGACAACTTAATCCAAGGAAAAAGGGTGAAACGAAATTAATAGCGACTGAGATGTCGAAACCATAAAACTTTTGGCGTCAAATGAATATACTTTCAATTGGTGTGCCCCGTTTCGATTATAGGTGGTGGTAAGAACTAAAATTACAATGATGTAAATAAATATGTATAAATATATATAAATGGGGCAGATTTCGGTGACATGATTTTATACATGATTTTTCAATTTCGGCCACTATGATTGTCCGTTGACGGAATTGGGCACATCATTAGAAAGTTTATACATAGGAGATCATAAGCCCCGTGTTTAGTTTCGGTTCCGGCGACTTCGTCGCCGGAATTTTCTAAAACCCTATTTATGACTACTTAACTCAAGGGGAAATATGAACCCTCCGTTAAACGATGATAACGTCGTCGGAACATCACCAAAACTTGAACATTTTCAATTCTATGCATAAGCTTTCTAACGATGTGCCAAATTCTGTCAACGGGCAACCCTAGTGGCCGGAATTGAAAATCATGTCTAAAATTCTGTCACCGGATCCTGCACCTATGTAGATATAGATATATAGAGAGAGAGAGAGAGGCTATATATTCCTCATCAAATACACTTATTTCGTTACTCACGTTTAATTCGGTCACTCCAGTAGTCTGTTACAAAATTAGTCACATCGGTGAAAAGATTATACACAAGAGATCACAAGCCACATGCTCTGGCAGAATTCTTGCTACTCTGTCATCGGAATATTCTAAACCATAATTTAGAACTACTTAAATCAAGAAAAAAAGTGCAACAAAATTACATGTTATGGAGTCGTAGGAATTCCGTCAAAACATGTAGCTTGTGATCTCATATATATAAATTTCCACCCATGTGAGCAATTTTAAAACGGACTATGAAATTAGTCGAACTTAAAGATGAGTCCCGCAATTTATATATTTAAGGATAGAGTTCAGTTATTATGGACAGTTTTATTGTAGTCAGTTTTCCCCCTTCGTGTACAATTTTTTCGTAGCACCCTCCATTTTCAAAATTGGTCGCACCATTGGAAAACTTATACATTGTAGATGAAAATCCTCATGCTTGGGTCCGATTTCCGGCGACTTTTGTCGCCGGAAATCTCTAAAATCCTATTTAGGACTACTTAACCCAAGGGGATTCATAACCCTTCGTTAAACGGTGATAACGTCATCGGAATATCACCAAAACTTGAACATATGCAATTCAATGTATAAGTTTTCCAATGGTGTGACCAATTTCGAAAATGGATGGTGTTACGAAAAAATTATTCACGTAAGAAAAAACTGACCACCGTAAAATTGATCATAGCATCCGTTCGGTTTAAGGATAATCATATAAACCCCACCAAATATATGTAGATGTGTATCAAAATCGTTGCTCCGCCCTCCGGGCCCTATCTATATCAATGATTTGTCCTCGTCGTGCCATTAATTATTCATATGTTATAATAATGTTTTATGTCAAGCAACCCCAAAGTTGTGTGTGCTCTGGTCCTCCACTTGAAAACTAACATGTGAATATCATCAATTTGATTCATTGAAGGCATGCGTAACATAGGAAAATAACAATTTTGCCCTCGGCCAGTTGGACAACTTAAACGGGTCTCTTGACGAATTCCCGTGTGTGTGTGAAACTTGAGACATATTGTCTACTGATCCTGCACCAAAGCTTGGCGGGTAGTGGATTGTCGTGCAGAGAAAAATTGGAGCAGGGGTTGTTGGGTCCAGAAGGGGCAATTGTGTCTATTTGTGAAATCTAGTTTTGGTCAGATCCAATTTCCTGTCAGTTTAATTTAATTCAATAAGTACTTATATAAACATTAATTTCTTTTTTATTTTTTTTAAGTTATACAAATTCAAATTTTTAATATCATCACACCACAAACACAATCACACTACTAGGAAAAGTCATCTCGGTACAAGGGCAGACCCATTAGTCGGCTGGCCTGGGGCCGCCCCAAAAACTCGTTCGGGTCTGTTCGAAATTTTTGCCCAGGCCCAGCCCAGTCCAAAAAAAGAAATCGTCCAGTTCAGTAACTTTGAGTCTTCATCTTCGACAAGAACAATTCGTTCAGTAACTTTGAGTTTGAGTCTTCGTTCAGTTCAGCAACTTTGCCTAGCCCAGTCGCACTTTGAGTCTTCATCGACGGAACTAGGCACTTTGAGTCTTCGACACTTTCATCTTTCCTTCTCTGACTCAGTTCACCGATGGACTGAGAAATAGGGTTCGTGTGATTACGAGAAATAGGTATGAGAAAGCATCAATAGAGGCGTCCATTTGCAAATTACTTCCCAATTTCACAAGTAGTACGTAAGGTGAGCTCTGCTCGGTATCTGACTGAATTTACTTCTCAATTTCACAATCTGATGGATAATGATGTTGATGGAGTTATGGGTTAGGTTGATTTTTCGATTATGCACAGTTTGATATATAGCAGTTTAACAGTTTCTCGATTATGCACAATTTGAATTTGCTTCTCAGTTTAATAGTTTAACAGTTTGATTATATGATTAATTGATTAAGTGATACATGTGTGATACATGTATTGTACAGCAGTTTGTATATAGCACAGTTTGATATACTGCAGTTTGATATACTGCAATTTGGTGTACTGCAGTTTGATATACTGCAGTTTGATATACTGCAATTTGATATACTGTAGTTTGGTGTACTGCAGTTTGATATACTGCATTTTGATATACTGCAGTTTCTGCTATGAAGCGAGTTAAGAGTGTTCTTCGCAATAGAATGGAAAGTCAATATCTCTCATATTCAATGGTTGTTTATATTGAACGAGATTTATCTAGTGACATTTATCCAAATTCTGTTATCGATTAATTTTATGGTAGAAGTTGTCGCCGTGGGCGATATATTTAGACATTTGAATTGTTTAATATTTAATATTTATATTAAAAAATTCTGTTGCGATGAATTTTATTTTAATATTGTTTTTAATATTTTATTATTTATATTAAAAAAATTATAAAAAAATTTTTGACCCCCTAATTTTTCCGGATTCCACTCCCCCTCGTTTTCAGGCCTAGTTCCTCCCTTGGTGCGACACATTCTCCTTTTTTTCTGACTTTTAATGTCAAACCTCGAAGGGGATTTTATTTTTAGGCTTAGGGCCTTTTAACCCATAATTGGGTATGTAAATATATTTTTATAAATATAATTGAAAAATCTTTGCTAAAAAAATTTGTTTTTTCATTTTTTTTAGCAAATCGTAAAAATAAAAAGAAAAAAAAGGAATAACATAGGCCAAATCGCTAAAAAAAATTGTACATGATGTTCAAAGGTTAATGACATAGGCCTACAAAAAATTTCCATAATGCCTATTGTATAACCAAACAATATTAAACCAATCCATAGGCACTTAATAAAAGGAATAATGGGATAAATAATCTTCTCAACATTTGGAATTGTAAAATTAACCTCCTATTAAATTTATAATTTATTTTTAATGATATTTTAATAAAGACACATAAAATAAAAATAAAATAAAATAAAATAGTTAAATAATATTAACGCATGCTAATCTATAAGCATGTTTTGTATCTCTACAAAATTTTATTATTTTTTTCATTTTTCTTTTTTTTCTAAAATTATTTCAATATTAGTATTTTGAAATCACACTTTATCTTATTCTTCTCCTTTTTTTTCCACTCGAAAGTCATTTTTCCTGTAGAAGGGTTTAAGTTTTTTTTTCTCCTTCTACTAATGATAATTTTTTTAAATAAATAGACTTTTTTTAATTCTAAATTCTAAATACAATTTCGACTCCTCTTTTGAATAAGAATCAAAAGGAGAAAATCTAAAATACTCAAATAAATCAAAATCAAAATCAAAATCAAAATCAAAATCTATTAATAAACGAAGCTCATGAAACGACAATCAGGCAAGTTGAAAATTTTCAAAACGACAACACCAAAAAAATTGTTTTCTGTCCGCGCGTTTTAGCCACTCGCGAGACGTGGTATTATGATC
>JAOYMZ010000003.1:1250726-1268693 GCA_025802335.1 Pinguicula primuliflora
CGTCAAATCACTTCCTCTCGCTGTGTAGTGCTGCAGTAACAAGTCATGGCTTCCGATTCCTCTCCACCGCATGGACAGAACGGTATGGTTTATCCTTCACGGATAGTTATGTTGTTATCAAGCTCATAGGAGTCAGACGATGAAGGTTAGAAAGGGTCTTTAGATTAATTATTGATGATTTTAAGGTTATTTTCAGTTGCAGGTCGATCTCCGATCGATGATTTCCCTACAAGCCCGATCAGTAACACGCAATCTCCTAATGGTGATTCTAGGCGTCCCAAGCGGCGGAGAAATGCGTCCTACGCAACCCCATCGCCAACTCATTACGGCTCTCGTTTCAAAACTCCGGATGGAACTCCAAACTTTTCGGGAACTCCAAACCTTTCGGGAACTCCAAACCTACGAAACATAGGTGGGCGGTGGGCTGGAGCCCAAGGTGGTGCCGGCACGCCAACCTCCACTGACGACGTGGGAGTCTCATCGGAGGCTGGTGAAGGGTACGAGGACGATGCCCCACCTATGTATGTGTGGGGCACGAACATCAGTGTACAAGATGTTAATGCTGCAATATTGAGGTTTTTGAGGAATTTTAGAGAAACACCACAGCAACTTGAGGGGAAATATTTGAGATTTATCAATCATGTGATTGAAGTTGAGGGGGATTCACTTGATGTTGATGCACATGATGTGTTTGCTTATGATAGTGATCTTTACACTAAAATGGTTAGGTACCCATTAGAAGTCCTTGCAATTTTTGACATTGTGTTGATGGATATGGTCACTCGAATCAATCCTTTGTTTGAGAAGCACATTCAGGCCAGGATTTTCAATCTTAAGAGTTCAACTTCAATGAGAAATCTCAACCCTTCTGGTTAGAACGATCATCTTTGTTGTTCATAAATGCTGAGTTGTTTCCCCATTCTTACTTTCATGAATTATTAGTTGTGGGAAAATAACGTTGTGCAGATGTTGAGAAGATGATTTCACTGAAAGGAATGATCATTCGTTGTAGCTCCATTATACCTGAGATCAGGGAAGCTATATTCAGATGTCTTGTTTGCGGATATTATTCTGACCCCATTGTTGTTGATCGAGGTATTGACCGTTTGGTGTATTCACTCTATGTTGAAATGCCTGTAGTCAGATTTTCTTTGGCACTTGCTGATGCTTTTGTGCTGCCAGGAAGAATTAATGAACCTACTATTTGTGGAAAGCAAGAATGTCTGTCTAAGAACGCCATGACCCTTGTTCACAATAGGTGCAGGTAAAAGATTTTTTCTTAATCCTAAAATTATTTAGCACTTTGAATTTCTGGTACTTCTTTGAAAGTGTTCTACTGCCCTAGCCGTCTAAATTCTTATTTTTCAATTGTCAACCCCACCTACTCAACCATCATCGAAAAAATAGATTTGCTGATAAGCAAGTCGTGAGACTCCAAGAGACACCTGATGAAATCCCCGAGGGAGGTACTCCTCACACAGTGAGCTTGCTCATGCATGATAAGCTTGTAGATGCTGGGAAGCCTGGTGATAGGGTTGAGGTGATATAACGTACTCCATAAGTCTTTTCTTTCGGAACTCAAGTCCTGCATTATAAACTAACTTTCTTCCTGCTCTTGTTCTTGTTCTTAGGTTACTGGAATTTATAGGGCCATGAGTGTTAGAATTGGTCAGACCCAGAGGACTGTGAAGTCAATTTATAAGGCATGCACCTTCCCTTCCATTATTCATTTGACAATATTTTGAAATTAGGGCTATGTATTTCTTCAAAGAGTCCAGATGTCTCAGTTCATTCTTTCTTCAGACCTACATTGATTGTCTTCATGTGAAGAAGGCGGACAAGTCAAGAATGCATGGAGATGCAGCTGAAACTCAAAATGGAGATTCTACTTTTGGCTATGAAGATAAGGTCCTTGATTTGTATGGCGCCTCTTGGACATAGTAGTGATTTTCTCATCTTTATCGTGACAATCATCTTCATTTGCAGATTGAGCTATTAAAAGAACTATCTAAACAGACTGATATATATGAGAAGCTGACAAGATCATTGGCACCTAACATATGGGAGTTGGATGATGTAAAGAAGGGCCTCCTTTGCCAGGTGATGATCGCAAAGATGTTAATGGGTTTATGATGGGCTGATCTTTTGGTAAACTTAGATTATTACTCATGCTTTACAATGACCTCCATTAGCTTTTTGGCGGGAATGCACTGAAATTGCCATCTGGGGCTAGCTTTAGAGGTGATATAAATATTCTGCTCGTTGGGGATCCTGGGACCAGTAAATCCCAGCTCCTCCAGTACATTCACAAACTATCGCCCCGTGGTATCTACACTAGTGGAAGAGGAAGCTCTGCTGTGGGATTAACTGCTTATGTGGCTAAGGATCCTGAGACTGGTGAAACTGTAAGGACGACATTGCTTAATTTTTTCTGCTTCAGTATTCAAACCTGGAATTGTGTGGTTTATTGGACGAATCATTTCGCAGGTCCTTGAGAGTGGAGCTCTGGTTCTAAGTGATAGAGGTATTTGTTGTATTGATGAATTTGACAAGATGTCAGAAAATGCAAGAAGCATGCTACATGAGGTATGAGTCTTAATGGCTGTACTTAAATGAATCTCTTGCCCAATTACCTTGATACGGCTTTGACTATTTAATTTTTAGGTGATGGAGCAACAAACTGTTTCAATTGCAAAGGCAGGGATCATTGCTTCTCTAAATGCTAGAACTTCAGTGCTAGCTTGTGCAAATCCAATTGGCTCACGCTATAATCCTCGTTTGTCTGTAATTGATAACATCCATCTTCCGCCTACTTTGTTATCTAGGTAAGGTTATAAAAAAGTTATTGGGCTAGTTTTTATGCGTTTGGAAAAAAAATCTAGTAGCTACGAATTACGTTACATTATGATCCGTAAGTTTAGAATCATTGGTACTTTGACCATTATTCCAGTTAAACTCCTCATAATCAGCGGCTACTGTAGCGATTTTAGGAACACTTGGATATTCAATCGAGCCTTCATTTGATACTTCTATCTTCCAGGCTTCCAGTTATCAGAAGTATTCATTACTAATTTAAATAAGTTTCCAGGTTTGATTTGATCTATCTCATTCTTGACAAGGCTGATGAACAGACAGATAGGCGCCTTGCAAAGCACATAGTGGCACTACACTTTGAAGATTCTGATGTTTGAATCTGTTCTCTCATTTTTATATCGATGTTATTATCAACATTATAATTGACATTATGCCTGTCTCAGGTTTCAGAGGATGTTATAGACCTGCCCACTTTAACTGCATATATAAGCTATGCTCGGACGAATATACATCCCAAACTGTCAGACGAAGCTGCTGAGGAGTTAACTAGAGGATATGTTGAGATGAGAAGAAGAGGAAATTTCCCAGGAAGTGGCAGAAAGGTTAGTCACAACTCACATGTGAGCTTAACATATGATAGCCCATGTTTGGCACGCTTGGACAGTTGACACTTATGGTGTTACAAGTAGAGTGAGGAGGGCTGGAGAGGTTAATGATGCCGTAATTGTTTAGTCCTTGTCAGTAGTTCTGAAGTAATTTATGGTGCTTGGGACGAGAGAATATTTTCACAGAATTATGAATGTAACCAACATTTTTTATAAAATGGCTCGTGTGCACACACCTCCTACCCCTAACTAGGGTTGGGGCTTTTATGGGTGTCAGAACAAATGCAGTCTAATGACCCTAATTGTGACCCAGACAAGGCCTACCTTTGATTTGTGGGAGTGCATTAGAGAATATTCTCATTGATTGGTGCTAAGCCCACTTTTCTTGACTCAGTCCAGTCAACTCTGGACCCGAGCCACTTGGATGGGTCGGGTTTGATAACTTCTTTACTCGACTTGTGTTATGAAGGTTTTCTTGTTGAACCCATCAGTCGGAAGCCTAACTCTTAATGGTAGTCAATCTAAAAATATCAGAAAAGAGGAAAATTCTTTCACTTGTTATTCTGAAGTTGCTCTCCATGCTATTGTTTGTTAAGCTTTAACTGTTTCGGAACTCTGCTTTGACAGGTCATTACTGCAACACCAAGGCAAATTGAAAGCTTGATACGCCTCAGTGAGGCATTGGCTCGTATCCGCTTCTCTGATTTGGTTGGTCCATGCTCCCTTTAATGTGTATGATATAAATTGAGAAAGGTTGTGTCTTACCATGGTCATTTCCTCACCACTTGCAGGTTGAGAAACATGATGTAATTGAGGCTTTTAGGCTTCTCCAGGTTGCAATGCAGCAGTCAGCAACTGATCATTCAACTGGTAATATGTTCATTTTTATTTATTCTCGGTGTTTGTGATGGTTTTATTCGTCTTTAAGCTCATATGCTTTTCTGTTAACTTGTTGCCCATCGAACTTTTATTGTCCCTATATTATATCACCTACTATAATGTAATAATGATGTGAAGCTTCTTTTTCTTTTCTTTCTGAATAAATGTTCAAATGTTTCGCGTATCTTTTTCTACTATTTCATCTCATAGGATGCTGTACTACTTAACAGGAACAATTGACATGGATCTGATCACGACCGGGATCTCTGCAAGTGAAAGGATGAGAAGGGAGAGCTTAGTGTCGGCGACACGCAACATGATTATGCAGAAGCTGCAACTTGGCGGTCCACCTATTCGTTTGTTGGAGGTTAAAATTTTAAATCATGTTGCATTGCCCTTTTTTTTCTCTTAAAGCTTCAAATGAAAATACAAGTTGGTTTTGCTAACTTCTATTGTGTAGTTACTTGAAGAGCTGAAGAAGCAAACTTCTCCTGTCGAAATTCAACTCAGTGATGTGAGTTTCTACTTTCCTCCCTTCCTCACTTGATTTATGTTAGAAATGTACTATGTGACAGCTAAGGGGATTTGAACATGCAACCTGTGAGTGCAATTGTCACTCCCATAATTACTCGGTCAACCCCTCTTTGAAATGTTAGAAATGTACCTGCATGCTTGAAGTGAATAATTAAACTGTTGTTAATATTGTACTGTCTTTTATCAGCTCCGAAACGCACTTGCTGTTCTTTCAAGCGAAGGATTCGTTATTGTGCACGGGGATAATGTAAGAAGAGCTTAATGGAATGACAAAAGGGGGATCAGATATTTGATCTGGAACTGTTTAAAAGTGCTATTAATATCTCTGTTGCAATGCTATTGATATCTATTCATGAGCATAAGGCTTTTGTAGCTAGTGTAGTGATATGGGAAGGAGTATTGTATTTGTATCCAATCAGCCTTGAGAAGGAGTGAGGTACCTAATTATTCATGTTCTTGCCTCTATATATGAAGGCACTTTTGTAGAAGAGATGAATGAAGAAGAAAAATGAAGTTTCTTTTATCTAGTTCTTTATTTATCATAGTTTAGTTCTTGTTGCTTTTGTTCGGTAGTAGAATAATTTGTATCTTGGTTTATTCTAGTTATATAATACTACCTTATTACCAGTATAGGACCGTAACAAATTTGTATCACTACAGCTGAGTAGTTTCCAAATCACTCATGGAACAACCTCTAGTAAATTTTGGCCCAACTTACTGTATTTAATTACGTTTGATATCGGGCACTACTATCGGTCAAATTAACTTAATCACGTGGATTTCAGTAGAATAGAGATTAGAGTTGCTAAATCAATCCAACATATTTCATGTGTTTTGTAAATTTAAAAACTTAACTCAACTATTAAAAGACAAAAATAACCAACTTCAAAGAAAGTACACATTGGCATAGATATATATATCGGCTGGATATGAGAAACAAAAATCATAAATCATGACAATTCCTTGATTTTTAATTTTTCTCCTTACGAATTCTAGATTGTGAATTGCACGTGTGCCATTTCCATAAGGTCTTATGTTCCCCTATAGATTTGGGTTATTTACATTACAACAGAGCGTGAATTCATGGATTCTTAATTATTTTTTAGTGTCGGTCAGTAATTCTGTTCATAAGGTATTTTTATTTGGCCAAAATTGGGTTTATGGGTTCATGAATTACAAGTAATGTAGCATGTTTTCTTGATAGGTATGGGTTTGAAGCTGGTAGTGTTTACGAGCTTGTGTTTTCCCGTGTTCAGATGTCAAACAATTAGCATGAGTTCGTCAATGTTCTGCATGTATTCATTATAGTAGTAGATTCACTCGATGATCTAGATGATCTCGAAGATGACACACATTGATTGAAATGAGTGTGCTGACCTAATGGAATTAAATATAGTTTAATTCAATGACTACCCAAACAAGTCGAATATTTGAACAAGTTGGCGGTAGGAAATGATATAGACTGTTTCGACAACCTTAGAATGACTAAAGTTGAATTCTATCGTCTCTGCACCGTCCTTCGTGTTGGTCAAATAATTAGTGATGATAATTATGTTAATGCAGAGGAGAAAGTTGTTTTCTTAAAACTCT
The DNA here is from genome assembly GCA_025802335.1 of Pinguicula primuliflora. NCBI lineage: Eukaryota > Viridiplantae > Streptophyta > Magnoliopsida > Lamiales > Lentibulariaceae > Pinguicula > Pinguicula primuliflora. The sequence continues at coordinate 1,257,149 of JAOYMZ010000003.1, forward strand.
AGGTCATAATCATACATTTAAGATTGTTAGGTATGATTTTCAGAGGTCAAGTTGTACTAAACATAAAGTATTTCACGAGGTGTTAGGTGTTATTGTGAATCTAAAACTATTAGTGAAACTCGTCCCGTACCAGAAGGTTCTACTGATGAACGCTGGGAATGTTTTTGGTAAGTATTATCTGTTATTCGTTTAGGTATACATCATGTGTTTACTAATGTTTATGTTTCAATCTTGCAAGGGTGCTTGGGGGCACTAGACGTGACGTATGTACCCGTTCATGTTAGAAATAAAATGCAACCTCAGTTCAGGACTAGTAAAGGAGAGATTGCAGTCAATGTGTTAGGATTCTGCAACCGAGAAGGTCAATTTGTATACGTCCTCACAGACTGGGAAGATCCTGCTGCTGATTCACCTGTTCGGAAAGATGCGTTACGACGATCGAATGGACTGCTTGTACCGCAATGTACATACTATGTTTGGTTGGTGTTACATTTCATCACTCAGTTTAATTGATGTGATCTAATTGTATGAACTGTGAACCGAGGTACATACTATCTTGAAGATAATGGATATATGAACCGTGAAGGTTTTCTGATCTCATATCGCCGTACACGCTATCATTTGAGAGAATGAGCCATCGATAATCGAGCTCCATAGAATGTCAAAGAGTACTTCAATTTGAAACATTCTAATGCACGATGGGGAGTTTTAAGGTCGCCTATGTACTACTACATTAAGTATTAGATCCAGATCATTGATACTTGTGCCCTTCTCCATAATTTTCTGAAAGAAAATCAACCAGAGACTGATTTTGGTACCGATAAAGAAAATGATCCATTCACGGACTGCATTTCGACCTTGGACGAATTATAAAAATGAAATGGCCTCTTCCATGTTCAACAAATATAGAGATGCAGGTCCCAGTTAGAATGCATGAACTTGGTGTCTTGCAAATCTTTTGGGTTGGTTTTTTCAAGTGTAACATTTGGGTTATATTCATGTGGTTTGCTTTTTTAGAGTGTAAACTTGTGTTTTTTTCTAAGTGTACCATTTGGATTATGAGTTTGTATTTCCTCGTATAACGATTTGGATTGGATGCTTGTGATTCCTTGTATGTGGTCGGTTTCATGAAAATTATTGTGTTTCTGGAGCTTAGATTCGATATTCGGTTGTTTACATCGCATGATTTGTTAATTATAGATCTAGTGTGTTAAATATAAAATACACGTGACGAGCAAAATGAACATTACATGTTCATTTAGATGTTTCATTGTGCGTAATCAAACTGCAAGTAAATAGCGAGTACATTAACTATCGTAATCAAAATCACACGATAAATTATATTTACTACAGGAATATTGATATCAATAACGATCGTAATCAAAATCACTCGCGAAATAAATTTACAGTAATCGAGTCCTTAGCACCTATTCAAACTGGTGAGATATGAGATGCCGAAATTCCAACAGAAGATGAGTAGAATTATGAAGTTATGCATAAAACAATTTAATGGAAATACGGTCAGCCAGGAACCCGACTCACGCATGGATCTTCCAACCAACTAGGAGTTCATGAAGGCGTGGGAGGGTCAAAAACTCGCGCTACTAGAAATGCTATAGGACCTGCCCATCAAAGTCATCCAAAATGCAACCGGTTCAGCGGGCTATTCGAGCAGCAAGGCAACACCTGCCATCCCAGCATTCAGGATAAAAAGTTGCTTTTAATTTTGATCCGTGAGGTATCGGTAACATTTGGCAGGATGGTGACTCTCATGCTTGAGGTCAAGTATGTTTTCCATGGGGAATGTAATGTTACAATGATATTAATATCTATTAGCATTGTAGCATTGCCTTAAGTCCACAATGCTCTAGCTAGTGATATTGGAAAGAATGAGAACGGTATCGTGTAGAAAATGGAGGAAAACTTAAAGTGCCTGAAGAAGTTTTCAGCGACTCACATGAACTTCTTGCTAGGCCGAGTTAGATTGTGTATACGACTTTAAGTTTTGATGGTTGATTATTAATTGTAAATGTGCATAGGTTAGTTTGTCATTGGGCCACACGGATTAAGCCCATTGACCAGTAGAGAATCTAACCTCCTTATATTGATTACACTGAGTTAATGCAACCAAGACAAAGTATTGAAATAGATGGATATATTCTGTGAAGGTTTGAAACAGTTGGAAGGCGGCAGAGCTGGTGGGAAGAAATTCCCTTTTCTGGTTTTCTTCAACTGTGTAACTACGTATTACATTGGCTGTTATATACATAAGCAATGGGATTAATCCATGTGTCCCAATGACAAACTAACCTATGCACATTTACAATTAATAATCAACAATCAAAACTTAAAGTCATATACAAAGTCTAACTCGGCCAAGCAAGAAGTTCATGTGAGTGGCTCAAAACTTCTTCAAGCACCTTAAGTTTTCCTCCATTTTCTACACACCTCCTGCAAGATGGAGCTATGGGAGCCAATCCCAATCCCATATTGGACAATAACTTTTGATATGGTGCCTGAGGTAACGCCTTGGTGAATGAATCAGCAAGCTGGTGTGCTGTTGGTAGATAGTATGGCTCAATGAATCCTGCTTTGTAGTGGTCACAGATGAGGTGACAATCCATCTCAATATGCTTGCTTCTTTCATGGAATACTGAGTTTTTAATGAGATGTAATGCTGCTTGGTTGTCACAATGCAATGGAATTGGACCTTTAATGGCTACTTTGAGCTCGAGCATGATGTATGACAACCACTTCAGCTCGCATACAGTGTTTGCTAAGCTGTGATATTCAGCTTCTGTAGATGATCTTGACACTACTGTCTACTTCTTCGTGTGCCAAGATATGGTAGTTGTTCCCAGCTTAATAAGAAACTTAATGAGAGACCTTCGAGAATCCGAGCATGCACCCAAATCCGAATTTGAAAAAGCTATGAGTTGAAGTATATTAGTTGCAGGCAAAAACAAGCCTAAAGAGGAGCATCCCTTCAGATGTTTCGAAACATGTAGGGCCTGAATCCAGTGAACCTCATGAGGTGCATGCATGTATTGACTAAGCTGCTGGACGGAGCGACTTATGTCAGGGCGAGTGAAGCCCAAATATAGCCAACGTCCTACTAAGCTGTGGTATATGTAAGGTTCTTGCATCAGAGGTGAACTATCCACAACAGTAAGCTTCATACCTAGAGGAAACAGAGTTGTAGTTGCTCGTGCTTCATCCAATCTTATGTCTGAGATCATGTCCAATATGTAGTTACGTTGAGTTACGTAAAGTCCATGAGATGAGTGCAATAACTCAACCCCTAGATAATAATTTGCATCTCCAAGATCTTTGATGGAAAGCTTGTCATCCAGAAAGGATTTAACCTTGCCTGCCTCACTTAGGGTTTAGCGAGTCACCAACCAACAACACATCATCGATATAAACATGCAATGCAAGGAAGAAACCTGGGGCATCCAAAACAAACATACAATGATCATGCATGGATTGCCTGAAGCCAAAACAGACAAGGCTAGCAATGAGGTCTTTATTCCACTGTCTTAACGATTGTTTCAAGCCATATATGGAACGTTTCAGTAGGCATACCTGATTGAAACCATCAGGGTAGTATCCGGGTGGAGGATTCATGTATATTTCTTCGTCCAATCGCCCATGAAGAAAGGAGTTATTTATATCCAATTGTAGTATGTACTACTGCCACTGTACAGCCACAGTGAGAAGCACTCATGCTTGGCAACTAGTGAGAAGCTCTCATTGTAATGTAAGCCTTCGATCTGGCGGTAACCTTTGGAAACAAGACGCGCCTTGCATCTAGCCATGTTATCGTCTGAATTATACTTAATCTTATATATCCATTTACTTACTACTGTGCATTTTCCTGGTGGCAGAGTAGTCATGATCCAAGTCTGGTTACGCTCCAGTGCCTCAAGCTCAGATTTCATAGCACCAACCGGGGTTCAGTAGTGCATGGTGCAGCTACAAAATAGGAAGTTGGGGCAGAGAGGTTGGATATTTCAAAGTCCTGTTGTCAGGAAGGAGGTTGTTTAGCTCGTGTACTTTTACGTGAAGTTGAAGGTTCTGCTGGGATCGCTGGTTCTGATGCAGGAGTGGCTGGTTCTGGTGCACTAGAGGTTTCAGGAATCATTGCTTCAATAATCAGAGGAGCATCAGAAGTATTATCTGTGGAAACACCAGATGGTACCTGAGCAGACTCGTGGGAGAGAGGAGATGCAGTATCAGATGGCACTCTAGATGGAATAATTGCAGTATAGGAAGGGTGCTAGATGAAGCATCAGATGGATCAGCAGATACATGACTGAATGGGAATTTATCTTCATAGAAGTGAACATCCTGTGAGAGTACAATCTTCTTAGTCTCAAGATTGTACACTTTGTAAGCTTTGCTGATAGAAGTGTATCCAACAACAACCCCTTTAAATGCTCTTGACTCAAGCTTGGTTTTGTGTGGCTGAACATTCGTGCAATAGCACAAGCAACCAAAGACATGTAGCAGATCCAGGTTTGGTTTAACACCAAAGAGAACCTCATGAGGACTCTGCCAACTAAGTGTTCAAGTAGGCAATTTGTTGATGGGAAAAACGGCAGTGAGCACAGCCTCCCCCAAAAAACTATTTGGTAAACTGGAGTGAAATAAGATGGCACGAGTCATCTCAAGAATGTGGCAGTGCTTCCTTTCTACAACACCATTTTGCTGTGGTGTATGTGGGACACTTCTTTGATGAATGATCCCTCTTTTGCTAAACATGGTCTCGCATGTTTGGTTGGCAAACACAGAACCATTATCGGTTTGAATGATCTTGGCTGTAGTCTGGAAATGGTTCTGGATGATGCAAAGCAGAAAAACCCAGGTTGCTCTAGAGAAATCATCAACAATAGTTAGAAAGTTGGAGGTTCCACTCAAAGATGGCACTGCACATGGCCCCCAGAGATCAGCGTGCAGCAGTTCAAAAGGGGTCGTGAAGTGAGAAACATGTTCAGGGAGTGGGAGCCTAACTTGTTTACCCTTGTGACATGCTTCACAGGGTGATAAAGATTTGGAATTAGCATTTGCACAAGACAAATGTTTATGTACATTCACGGGCACATGGCCCAAACGATCATGCCAAAGTTTAAGTTTAGAAAACTTAGACAAAAGTACATGTTGTTCATTACATGTAGAATGACAAAAGATAGGATCCAAAATAGGAGAGTTGTGGGCTAACAAAAGCTTTATCTGCCGCTGGAGTGAGATCTTTCTACAGCAGAAAAGGGACACTAGATGCATCCACAATATATAGGCCTAGGAACTCCCTGCCCGTGGCTATAACATGCTCAGTTTTCAAGTCCTGCATCACACAGTGGGAAGGAAAGAAAGATATGAATACACTGGAAGTGAGACTTAGGCGAGACACAGGTAGGAGATTGAATCTAAAAGAGGGAACATGGAGAACTTCTTTAAGCACCAAATTAGAACTGAAGGATACTTCTCCCACATGTTTGGCCAAAGCCAAGGTCCCGTTCGCTTGTATCACTGTAAACTGTGGTCTAGCACTCATTATATTTTTCACCAACTCAAGATCATTGCACATGTGTGATGAAGTCCTTGTATCAATAACCCAATCACTGTACTTAAGTAAGGGTGAAACTATCTGAGCACGGAGATAGGTGTCAGTACCTATATATTCAGGATCCTCTTGAACTGATGATGCATTGTTCTGGCGAACTAAGAATGCCCCCTTCATGGCCCTGTTCAGCATTTCCTGCATTTTATCCATGGGAGTCTGGAGAACAGCATGAGCTTGGTGCACTTGCACCCTTTTCCCTTTCTTGTTCAATTCTTAGAGTCGGTAATAGTTATGAATTCTGTGGCCAGTCATATTGCAGTGACTACAAGTCTGAAGCTTGAAGCATTCAGTAACCAGGTGACCTGGGGTGTTACAGTTGGAGCAGCGAATCTCAGCATTCCTTGGGGGTTTGGATGCCAAGTTTCCACGGCCTTGCCCTTTGGGATTTCATTTCTGAGATAGTCTAGTAGATTTGTGAAAATTGGTGGCCTTGGCAAACATTGCACCCTGCTCATTTTGCCTAGAAGCCTCAGCATGCTCCTCCCGTTGTGTTTCCACAGTGAGTATTGTGGAGTATATTTTGTTCACTGATGGTATTGGATCCGTTGCCAATATCTGGCTTGAAACTTGTTCAAAATCGGATGTTAGCCCAAATAAGAATTCCATGACCTTTTCTTCCTCTGAAGCACCCATGGCCAGACCACATTGACACTTCATAACGGGACGAACGAAATTCAGCTGATCCCACAAGCCCTTAAGGTGATTGAAATACACAGCGACCGAACTGTTACATTGTATGAGCTCAGATATCTCGTGGCGGATCTTTGCCACCATGGGACCATTAAACTCGCTGAGTCTCTCTTTCAACTCAGTCCAGAGCTCCCGTGCGGAGGTGGTTGTGTATGGGAAGCCCTCAAGCACCTCCTTGTCGATGGAATTATAAATTCATGACGCCACCATTAAATCCGCACTTTGCCAAGCTTCATACTCAGAATCTTCGTCTGCAAGAGGTAATTGTTTCTTATCAATGAGAGGGAGTTTTCGTTTTGCGCCCAGTGCCATTTGAATGGCTCTGGACCAAGATTGGTAATTCTTCGTTGTTAAGAGTACCGTAACCAGTGCCATTCTGGGCTCGTCAGAGTCACTCACCTGAATTCTGTTCTTACTTCCAGATCCAAAGACAATTGCATCTTCTTGTCTCCGTCTCCAGTCATTTAGGGTAAAGTTTGAGTAATCACAACGAAAAATTGAATTGAAAGAGGCTATAAACTTAGCCAACAACCTGGCTCTGATACCAGTAGAGAATCTAGCCTCCTTGTATTGATTACTCTGAGTTAATGCAACCAAGACAAAGTATTGAAACAGATGAATATATTCTGTGAAGGTTTGAAATAGTAAAAAGGCGGCAGAGCTCGTGGGAAGAAATTCCCTTTTCTGGTTTTCTTTCAACTGTGTAACTAGGCATTACATTGGGTGTTATATACATAAGCAATGGGCTTAATCCATGTGGCCCAATGACAAACTAACCTCTACACATTTACAATTAATAATCAACAATCAAAACTTAAAGTCATATACACAGTCTAACTTCTTCAGACACCTTAAGTTTTCCTCCATTTTCGACATACCCAATCAGCCTTCAGAAGAATAAGGTAAAGGTTTATAAGATTGGTAGAGAGGATTAAGAATTGCAATTTGCACATCACTAATTTGTTCATGATACACTCTTGCTTGGGAGTGGATTCAGATACAACATTTAAATGAATTCATTGGCTATTTGAGCTTCAATTCTGAGAGTATATACTTCATAAAATGCAACCTATACACCATAAACATGAGTCATGAGCACCATTTCACATACTTGCAACTTTCAGTACCGTCCCTTTCTAAGCTCATTCTGCAGTTCTTGACCCCCTTTTCCGGGTTTCGAAGTGTGAGCACTCTAGTATGCCTCAACCATTCCGCATCTTTCATCTCCTCTATCTACCCTCTCCACTGTTCTATTCTCCATTCCCACTGTCATCTTACTTATGACATCCTCCTTATAGTTCCTCTGATTCCTTACTGTAGCTTCCTTGATTACACTTGTCTTATGGCCAGAAGAGACTACCTTGTTCAATATCCGATTGTTTTTCTCAAATCTAACCACATTTTCTTTCAGTTTAAACCTTCCTACCCAAATATTATTCAGCTTTTCTTCCATTGCTTGCGCACAATCCATATCACATAACCTCACAAAGCCAAATTTGCTACCCCACTTCCACAGTTTATGCACCAAATTTTGATATCAAACTTAAATTTAGCTTATGCATTATTGTTTTGAGATAATTAGCTTATTTATTATTTTTTTGGATAGCTAAAAGTATCAAACACTGTACTCCTACATTGGTAAATGATAGGTAACTGACCAATTTAGCCACGTGGATTTGATTGCATTTCGTAGGTCTTTATATTTTCTGCTCACCCTTCTTGCCTGTCGCGCAGACACAACAAAACTAGCAGGAAAGTGTAGACGGATTGGACAAACCTTCACACATAAAATAACGATAACAATAAACAAATGACTTCAAATTTCAATCATAGAAACAATTCATCATAGATGTGTGAATATTTCAGCAATCTCTTGAAAAAGAAAGAAAAAATATACTTGGATCCCTCCCTTCCTAAGAGGGTTCCAAATATTGAGCAGCAGAACAGAAAGACTCCCTCAAACTGAATCAAACCGCAATCTCCCCAAAGAATCAATGCAAACATCAGTCTTCACCTGTATGAAATCAATAAATTTATGTACCCACAATTTCTTTTATTCTTCTCTGTCATTTCAGTTGGAGCACATTACTCCCGCGCTGCATTCATGTAAGAGAGAATCATTCATTTAATTCGCCACTGCAGTTGCATCATTCTCAGTGAAGGAGACAGGGTCGACCTTACGGGGAGTAGAAAGCCGACGAGGACGACCTGGTGATGGCGGATAAGACAGCCGTTTCTTAGCAGAAGCAGATGATGCCTTCTCGGGCAGGTATCCATCTTCCATTCCCAATGGACTTGGCAACTTCAACTTGGCTTTTGCTGAGTGGGTTGGAGCCATGTAGCTTGGAACAGATGGAGAGCTAGCCAAGCTCTCGTCGTCTCTTACAGATGAGCCAGCTATTGTGTGCCTCCTAGTCCTGTCGGATTGGATACTAAATGTACTTGTTGAGTCATCATCTTGATTAATGAAACCAACTTTTGGGCTTGAAGCCTTCAATTTTCTTCCAGCCCCTGAAGATACCATCTTTGAAGAGTGAGTAGCATGAGAAGGATGGCTTGAAGTCGGTTTTACGCTTGCGAGGGAAGATGGAATGTTTTCGGAGTTCAACTGATGACGGGCAAAAGACTTTGTAATTTCTCCAGGACTGGTAGTTTTAGCAGATAATCGATCACTATTGAGATCCTTTTCTGTTGCAGTTTTCGTTGCCTCGTTTGGTTGGGAAGCCATCCACCGTTCTAACCAGCTCCACCCCCAGTGGGGATTTGTTGGATCCATGAACAATAAGTTGGTAGGTCTTGATGACTTCTTCCACGCTTGCTGTTCAGTTACAAGTGATAATAAGCTATGAGTCCAAATCTTAAATGTGTGTGCCACAGACAACAGCGCAATTTATAAGGAGCAATGCTAAATGTACCCTCAACTTTGACACACTTTATAAACCCCTTATGTGTCACCCATCACAACCACGTACACAACCACACTCATTTTTTAACGTGTGGTTGTGATTGTTGCCGCATAAGGGGGTTTATGAAAGTGTGGCAAAGTTGAGGGTACAAGTAGCATTATTCATTTACAAAAGCATCAGGAGGTACTTCACACACAGATAAAATGGTCCTTTTAAGTTTCTTTAATTGATGGGACAGCTCGAGATATGTGAAATACCTGATGAGTGTATGAATAAGCGAGAGCTCTTTCTCGCCTCATTGCAGCTTCATACTTGTAGAGCAAATTCACTTCGATTTGCTCTTTCGATTGCAGACTATCATCCCATTCCTCACCCATCTGGGAAAAGAACAAAGACGTGAGAGAAACTGGAATAAGCAAGTTCATGTTCAGTTTGGAGAACATAGACCAACAAACATGAAAGATGTGAGAGGAAGGAACATGTCCAATTTAAACAAGACATGAAACGGAAATAATTGAATCGAACAATCGATTATTAGCTTACGCAATGCAAATTTGAACGTTCATGAAATGATACCAAAAAAGAAGAAGAAGCAGGTTTCGACTTGTGCAAAGGCACAAATATTACCAAAATGCAAGAAATGTTTAGTGGCTAATTAAAATGCAAAGATATATGGCAAATGCAAAGGCGTAAGTGAAAGATCCAACTCTCAAGTTCTCAAGCTCTTTTGCCCGTTTCTGTAGGAGCTGTCTCTGAAGTGCTCGATTTTCCTCCAACATACGTATCCTTCTTAATTGAACCTGAGACTGCACACGAGATAGAGTTTGCATGCATTTAAGTGTGTTTGAAGTCTGCCGTTTGACAATTGGCCCATCAACAAGTGATTTCAATCGGACAAGCCCTCTTAGAGCTCGCAATGCCCTCCTTGCCTGGAAATTAGTAACGCAACTAACATCAATCACAGGCCTACCTTAAAATATATTTTTTTCAACCCAAACTTCAACCAAAATGATTTTAGTACTTGCTTAGGTAAGTAATCCAACATTTTTCTATTACAAAATAGAACATCTTATTTTCATCACATTATTCATTCTTATTCTTCCTTCTTTTATTCCGTGGTTTATCATAAAATGGAGTTCCTATGCATGTATAATTTATGAAAACATTGCATGATGTCTACGAACAGCTAAATTCCAACTTATTGCATTGGTGGACGCACTTTTTTATTACAATTCATCGAACAACTTCATCCACATCATCAAGCACAGTAATGGAGTAAGAAATTGGCATATTCTATTAAGAGCATACCAGATAACCACGGAAAGCAGTTTGGATTCTGACTGCTGACACTTCTTCCTTCGATTTTCCAGTGAATCGTGTAGCCAGATTTAGTCCAGAGGACTGTGAAGCAACAGCAGCAGCTTCAGTTACTGCTGGTGTTGCATCTGCCATGGAATAAGCATGACTTTCCTGATCGTTCCCCACCTCTACCAGCTTCACCTCTTCCAATGGTGGAATAGTAGAAGGGTGGGAGAATTCTACAGGAATGGGATCCGCAGAATCTGGAATTGGTATTTTTTCTTTTCCATGCGATTTATTCTTCGATGGATCTACTACCTTCTGCAAGCAAAACTCACAGAATGGATAGTCCTAAGGGGAACATAAAGATAAATATCTTTACATAATCAACAGTGGCATGAATGATTAGACCAACCTCAGCCTTCTTTTCCTTAGAATGGGGACTGAGCGCCTTCTTTACTGAAGAAAACCAACTCTTCTTCCTCCCCATTCCTCAAAATTATTCTGTTCTAAACAAAATTAAACATATTCACTAACGCATATTCAAGTCAACTTCAGCGATCTAATCCAGGAGACACGATTTTCACAATACGTCTAATACCTTAAATCTCTAAATCACAGCCAAATGTCAAATCCAAAGCGTCTGAAATACAAATGTATGTTCTTCATTTCAATGGGTATTCATCCCAGATAAGAATTACCAAAAAATTAGAATGCCCATATTACCAAGATCTCGTATTTTACTCAGATCATTAAGAAAGTCAACTGAAAATGGAGTGGCCCAGATCTCAGGCAGTTACAGTCCCTCTCCCCATTGAACTTGCACTCTGCACGCAAATCCGAAGTCATAAAACAAACGAAAGAATACGAAAGCAGATCATTTGGACCCCCTCAATAAACCTTTTCTAGATTTGAGTGCTCCAAAGTTTGCGGTGGGTGTGATGTGAGGAAGGAACAGATCTTGGCAAAGTAACAATTCAACGCAGGAAACATGAAAGGAAAATCACACGACACCGCTGGTTTTGTC
>JAOYMZ010000003.1:1268793-1290813 GCA_025802335.1 Pinguicula primuliflora
ACTTGAACATATGATCTTCTATGTATAAGGATTCCAACGATGTGCCCAATTCCGTCAACGGGCGATCCTAGTGACCGAAATTGAAAACGTGTGTTCATTTGTGTGTTCATTTATATAAGCATGTATCCTACCCAATAAATAAATTTTAAAAATACTTAAACTTAATTATAAAATTAATTTTAAAAAATGAAGTCCTTTTCCATACACGTATGGATACACCGGTATGAACAACTAGCATTTTCAAGATTTATTTGAAGAGTGGGGATAAATGTCAAGATGGGTGTGTCCCGACGAGTCTGTGTCTTAACAAGCCAAAACGCAGGCAATTACTACAAAACACAAAAGACAGTATAGGCATGAGTTTGATTCCAAGATTTGCACCACCGTCATATATGACAGACTCATGTCACTGAGGAAAATTAAACTCATGAACTTTGAGTAAAATTGTCATTCTCAAAACTATTAAATCAACCTCTCTCGACAAAAAAATGACAGATGTTTTATGATAATTTTATTGTAGATGAGGGTGGCCTAGCTAGGGGTGCATATATGATATACAAAGTGATTATCAAATTGATGATCACTAGTGATAATTATGATGAAGTTTCATTATGTAGATATTAAGTAGTTAGTTTTTAATGAGGAAAAATAACTAGGAAAATGACAAGTGTTTTACGATATTTTTATTGTAGGTGAGGGTGCCCTAGCCCTTGGGCGTCCTTGTCAGTTTCGGGCATCATCTAAGGATGATGGATGAAATGAAACACCCAAAAATAGCATATGCATTATGTGGTATGCATGTGCCGCGTAAATCAAAAAATGACCCCAAAATTATGCAAGGATATGACCACACGAACGATTATTTTGTTGAAAACTCAAGTATTGTCGATTCATAAATTTGCATTATTGAAAGTCATTCTCTCCCTCTAAATATATTTTTTTGTTGTTATTACTAATAATGTATTTTCCATGGAGTTGGACAGTTTGGAAGCTAAGGCAAAAAAACAGTTAGAAGATTTAGTAGTAAGTGCGTCAAAAGTTACTAAGTAAGTACTCATGAGAATAATGGCCTACAACATCTGTGGTTTAGGAAAACGGGGCAAAAGGACAGAGATCAGAGAACTGATAAAGATACACCATTTGGATTTTATTTGTATACAAGAAACAAAATTGGAAGAGATATCTCGGGCAAAAAGCAGAAGCTTATGTCCTAGTTTAAACTTTGAATGGGCAATGAAGGAAACGGTAGGTTGTTCTGATAAATTGCTAAGTATATGGACTACAAGTACATTCAAAATGGATCAGCAATATACAGAAGAGGGCTTCATGTGCATAACAAGGAAATGGGGTCCGGAAGAGATCCTTGTGAACATTGAAACATATATGCTCCAACTGAAGCAAGCCAAACGAGATCTATGGCAGAGACTGTCAACAATGCGGAAACAATCTCCGGGTGAAAATTGGTGCTTAGCTGGTGCCTTCAACGCAATTAAATGTCAAGAGGAAAGAATAAGTATCTCAGCTCCCATACACCAGGAGATGGAAGATTTTAACAGGTTCATCATTCAAAACCATCTTCACGATTTCCCTATGCAGAGAAGAAAATTCACTTGCTATAATGGCAAAGGTACAAGCTGCAGCAAGTTAGATCGTATACTTCTCTCTGGCACATGGCAAACTAATTGGCAAGACCTCTACCTATATGATCTGAATATGGGCCTCTCGGATCATTGCTCATTATTGCTTAAAACAGAAGTCATAAATTGGGGACCAAAACTGTTTGAATCCCTAAACAACTGGTCAGATGTTGAAGGATTCAGTGAGATGATTGAAAACAAATGGAATTCGTACCAAATTACAAGCATGAAAGGCTATACCCTTCAACAAAAACTCAGTAGGTTGAGAGCTTTCTTAACAGGCTCGAACAAATCACACTATGGAAATTTCGAGGAGAAAGAAACACGATTGTGCCAAAATATAAAGAGTCTATATGAAAAAGTGGAATTGCAGCCCTTATCAGCAACAAAGGAGAAGGAAAGACAGGACTCATGGTTCTTATTGCAAGCAATAGTAGAGGACAAGAAAAAACTGTTATGCCAGAAATCACACTCGAAATGGATAAGAGATGTTGACGGAAATACAAACTTTTTTCATTCTAGTATTCAAAGGAATAGAGGAAGAAACAGCATCAGAAGACTCACCACAAATGGGAATTGGTGCGAGGAGGTAGCTCCAATAAAGGAAGAACTGAAGAATCACTTCAAAATAATTTACACTGAACCAGAGCAAAACAGGCCAACTATGCAGATCACACCTTCAAACATATTGTGTGAAGAGGATAATGCCTTTCCAACATCCCGGTTCACTGTAGAAGAAATAAAAATAGCTGCTTGGGCATGCTCAACGTCGAAGAGTCCAGGGATAGACGGTTTCAACTTTTATTTTATATAGAAGCACAAGGAAATACTGAAAGGTACGTACTCTAATTTCATTAACCAGTTTCAAACCATTATACTGTGGATTGCAGAATAAATGCAGGTTTGGCTTAGACCATGATAGTGTAAGCTCAGATAGTTTCAAACCCCATAAAACTAGACCAATATAGACCAATTTCATTGATCTTAAGCGACTACAAAATTTTATCCCAAATCTTGGCTGAAAGAATCAGCAAGGTTTTGGGATTGGCAATCTCAGATACTCAGACAGGTTTTTTAAAGGATCGACAAATTCTTGATGGTGTATTAATTGCCAACGAGGTGATACCTAGCTACAAGAGAACCAGGAATTCTCTGATCTTATTCAAGGTAGATTTTTCGAAAGCTTTTGACCGTGTAAGCTGGAAATTTCTCTACTCTATGTTGCAGAAGTTAGGCTTTATAGCTAAATGGATTGACTAGATGAAGGCATGCCCTTCATCGGTGCAAGCAGTAGTAAAAATAAATGAAAGCAAGACAGACTCGTTTCAATTTTAGCATGGATTGCGCCAGGAAGACCCCCTGTCTCCTCTCTTATTCGTGGTCATAGTTGAGGGCTCAAGTATGCTTCTCAGGCAAGCATCACACCTGGGAATCATAATAGGGGCAAAGCTTGCAGATATAGAGATCTCTCACCTCCAATTCGCAGACGACACCTTACTAATTGCAGAGGGTACACTGGAAAATGTTAAAGCAATGAAGGGATTGTTAAGAATCTTTTAGTTAATGTCTGGTCTCTCCATAAACTTCAATAAGAGCCTTCTCTTTGGATTAAACTTGAATGACAGTCTGTTGGAAGAAATGTCATGTTTACTAAGTTGCAACAAGGGCCAGCTACCTTTTATTTACCTTGGCTTGCCGATTGGTGATAGACCAAACAGAACAAGGATGTGGGAGGAACTGTGTTCTACACCAAAGAAAGACTTAACAATTGGGAAAATGCTTACTTTGGCTGGGAGGGCTACTTTACTCAAGTATGTACTGTCCAGTATGTCGATATACTACCTATCTTTATTCAAGGCCCCCAAACAAACTATCGAGAGATTGACAAAAATTCTATCTACTTTTCTTTGAAAACAACGAACTAACCAGAATCGCCCCGTTCACTGGATAAGCTGGGAGCAGAGGGTGGATTAGGTGTGAAAGATTTGGCTCGTATGAATATGGCTTTGCTAGCCAAGTGGATCTGGCGTCTAAGAATTGAGCCTTCATAGTCTGTGGAGCAGAGTGATCTAGAGAAAATATCCTACAAAACAGTAATGTGATGGCAGAATCAGAACATATCACTATGCTAGACGAAATATCAAGAGTTTGGAAGGACATATGGTCTGTGGTCTCAGAATCAGCATGGGTGAAGGCAAACCTGAAGCTAAACATGAAAGGTAGAAGTGAAACATTATTCTGGAAAATAGATTGGTCGGAGGAAGGATGTTTAGCTTTAGTATACCACGATCTATTCAAGCTAACTACTAACAAAAATTGTACAGTTGCTTATGTTTTTCAGATTCAAGTAGAGGGGATCAATGGACTATCCAGTTCAGAAGATCACTGTGAGTTTGGGAGATGCAAAGACCGGAGTAATTACAAGTTATGTTACAGAAGGCCCTGAAACCAAGTGAGAGGCGTGACAGATGGATATGGAAAAAAGAGAGCTCAAGGAAATATTTTGTCGCCTTTGCTTACAAATGCTCTAAACCTATAGATCCTCTGCAAGACTCTGGATTAGCACAAGGATGTGGGGAAAGCTGGCACAACTAAGGATTCAGTACATGGCATGAAGAGCATTGAGAAACTGGTTACCAACTATAGACAATCTGTTTACACGAGGCATAAATATTCCAGAAGTGGAGAAAAGTTGTACTTGGTGCGGATCTTTAGAAACAATGCAGTATCTTTTCTTTCAATGCTTTCAGCTAAAGAAATTTGGCATGAACTTGGCGACTGGTTAGGGCTACAGGTAAATCAACAGGATGACATCTTGTCTCACTATCGAAAGCACATGAAAAATTTCTTAACAGCAAGTGAGAAGATGCTTGGAAAGGTAATGCGGCACGCAACAATATGGTGTTTATGGCGCGAAAGGAATGAGTTGAGATTTGACAAAGTGGCAGAAGAAGAATCACCAGAAGTGGCCGTCTAGATCAAGGTTAGACTTCTGTAATGGCTAAAAGCAAGGAGAAAAATTCATTCTTCGAGTATTTGCCGCCTAGGTGGCATTTCTGTCTCGGCTGCCCCGAATCGGGGTTGGGTGACCAGGTTGGGCGGTCTGGGCGGCCGCACAGCCAACAATTTTTTTTTTAAACGAAAAAAAAAAAGATTGTTCATGGCGACAAAGCGCCGCCTAGGCGGCATAGGCGATTTTTTGGCTCCGACCGAATCGCTTCCGCTTAGCGACTTCTCGAACATTGCTATGTATGGCTACAAGCAACTCTTGACTAGAGATTCTGCTTTAGTATTAGGTTTCCTTAGAGAAATATGGAAGCTATATGGGCTCCATATTCATTTTTTGTAACTTCGTAAATATTAATGGAACCTCTTTCGTATAAAAAAAACAAGTTATAACTTAAATTATATTTTTAAACATATTTTAATATATAGATGATTTGTAATTCTTACATCGCCATTGATACTATCCCATTGGTATCCAATATTACGATTTCAGTAATGATAATCAGAATTGGCCACATAACTGAAAAACTTATACATTGAAGATCAAAACTTACATGTTTTGGCACGGTCCCGGCGTCAAAACCCAATTAAAGATTACTTAAACAAAGGAAAAAAGGTGAAACGAAATTACTGACAGAGAAGTCATCAGAACTGCAATAAGCATGAGTCTTTTGATCTACAACATATAAGCTTTCCAATAGTATAGCCAATTACGATCATCGTTTGCCAGAATCTTAATATTCGATATCATTGAGGACCTAAAAATTTCTGTATAGATGATTATTATTTTATTTTTGTTTCAGTCTGTGTTCTGTAATTATCACAAGGATGCTACTACTAAAAAAATAATGAAATAATAAGTATATCTGAACTATCATATGAAATTTAAGTGCACATCTCGTTGCTAATTATGGTGTCATTTGACAACAATGCCGGATAAATCAGATTTTAAAAAATAGAAAAGAAAAAATGATATATTAATTTAATAGTAAAATAATAAATATATTAAAAACAAAAAAAAGCAACAACTAAAAATGCAATAGCTCAATCCCAAAAGGTATGTTTGGAAGGAGGGATGTTATGTACCACGAATTATTTTCCACGAATGTTTCACCCCACCAATAAGCGCACACACAGTGTGTGTAGGCCCCAACCTTGTGAGTAGGGGTGGATGATTTCTGAAAAAAATTCGTAGCATATAGCAATTCACGTTTGGAAGTAGTATATTTCACTTTTTTAATATTGTAAACTGAATATAATATTTTTTGAGACATTTATTAAATACATTTGTGTGTTTACATTTATAATCATAACTTTATTATTTAATTTATTTCTTTAATTTTAATTATGATTGTTAATAGATAGATGTTTTTAATAATGGTTTAAATAATTATATAAAAGGTGGAGTCTATGTAATCATTCTCAAATATGTTCTAAAATACATTCACATTTAATTTCGACTACTCCCATAGTTCGTTAGCAAAATTAATCACATTTAGGGGTGGGCATTCGGGATTTGGGATCAGAATTCAAGTTCGGGACTTCGGTCCTAGGACGACCCGAGACCCGAATGAAAAAAATTAATGTTTATTTTTTTGTTGTACAACTTGAAAACAAACCTAAGTCTTAATTCAACTCCAATACAAAAAAATCAATTCCTTGGATTCCAAACAACCAATTAAGACATAAATTAAAATCAATTCCCTGGATTCTAAACAATCAATTAAGAATTAAATTAAAATAAATTCACTGGATTTAAATAACCAATTCCTTGAAATGCAAGATCAGAGAACAACCAAGTGAAGTTTTTATCACAAAAAGCTAAAGTAAACAGAGAGTACCCAAAAAGTGAAATTATCCGGATCCAAAAACATTAAAGTAACATAATCCAACAAAGTACGAACCAAACTATTTTTAGTTCGGGCTTCAGGCCTGTCCTGTTTAAAATGGGGCAGGCCCGAGCCCATCCCGAATTCTTTTTTTTTTGGGCTTCGGACTTCGGACCAGCCTGGTCTCGGGACAATCCCGAGGGCCAAAGGCCATTTGCCCACCCCTAATCACATTGATTAAAATATTCTACAAGGGATTGAAGGAATTCCGGCGACTCCACCATCGATAATTTCGTTGCACTTTTTCCCCTTAGGCTAAGTAGTCATAAATTAGAGTTTAAATATTCCGTCAACGTTGTCGTCGGAATTTTTTCAAAGTATGGGGCGTTTAGTCTCCTTTGTATAGTCTTTTCATCAATGTGATCAATTTCAATAAAGGACTATGAGAGTGGTCGAAATTAAACGTGAGTGTATTTTACAGTGTATTTAAGGATGACTATATACCCGGTCCATATAAAAATAGTGAAATGGTAGGCTTAAAATTAAGTAAGCGATATAAAACGACACAATTTTGTTTAATAAAGTGTATGTTTTTTAAGCAAAACGAAATAGTTTTATGTATATTAAGGTTTAGGGTTTAGGAACGAATTTTACCTAACATTCCTCATACAAATATATCTATTATATAGAAGGGATTTGGGGTGTGTGCCACAATGTAACTCACTGCACACTATGTTGTGCCCATGTGGTACTGTGGGATTGATGTGACAGGTGGGTCGGTGTTCAATACCTTTGCGTGAGCCCACTGACCGACCAATCCCGCAATGCCACGAGTGCACTACATACTATACAGTGAGTTGCTCACTGTATACTCCCCAAATCAAACCAAATCAAACCAAATCAAACCAAATCAATAAATGTCACAAACATATTCAAGAAGTCACCCACCTGTTCCATATATAAGATAACATTGTCAAGTTGTCTCTAGTGGCCAACCCATGGCCCCCAACCAAACTACTCCACAAAACCCGAACCACCCGCCAAATATGTCATGGACACTCATGTGCTTGTCACATCTAATCGGAGGGAATGGTCAGTGGAGTTAAATGTTAGACATGATGACCCGACCCGACCCGACCCGACCCGCACACCATTTTCTTTTTTAAAATCAACTAAAAATACAATAATGCTAATTTTACAAATTATTCGTACAAAAATATTTTGTATTGTTATATTAAATCCAAGAAAATAAATTCAATGAAATAAAAACGATCCGACATGATATTTTATATTGGACGAATCATTTTTTTCAAAAATTATGAGATGCCAGTTGTCATAAAACGACGCCGTGCGACTGTTGTAACCGAATTTGTATATTCCTGAAAAAAAATTCCGACGCTCACCCGGTCAACGTAGTGAGGCCCCAGTCCACCCCTCCAATCTCCTCCATGTCCAGCCACTAGAGCAATAGATCGAGATATATATTCATTACTTGGTTAAGATTGGGAAGGAAGACAAAAAGGGTGATAGAGAAAGAGAGGCGACTTTGTTTTATTTTGTGCTCCACCGCAGTAGTATAAATAAATAAATGACAGCAACATATTTTATTGTACTGGAGAGTGAAACCTGGAAGAGGAGCCTGCAAAAAGGGCGGCGATGTGAAGAAGAAGAGGAGCAGAGGGAAGAGAAAAGCAGTAAATTACTTAATTACAATTACAACAGTGAATAGACTATCGAGAGGAGAGAGAGACTTACAAAAAGGAAAAAATAGAGACTTGCTTTTGTGTGTGTGTGTCTGAACTCTGAAAAAGGGTGCGTAGTCTGGAAAAGGGTGCAATTACTATTGGAATCGCGGCATTTGGTCTGGTTATCCTCAACATCACCACCTTTCCCAAAGCTCAAACACCACACCACCTCATTCACCCAATAAAAATTGCAACTTCCTCTCCACCACATCCCCTTCGCCGGGAATCAATTTCCGGCGGCACCTACCGCCGTAGAATATTTCACCTTGTTTTTCCTGGCCCTCTCTGTTCCGACTATAGAGCAAGCTCCTTTTTTACAGTTCTGTGATCTCCTTTACTGTATTGAGGCAACTCTTTGTTACAGACTGCACAGTGCAAAAGTGGAAGCTGGACAAAATAGTTTCTTTTTCACCCTTGTTAGGTGGGAAGCCTGGCTATTGCTTGGCCGCTTGTTTCCTCAGGAGATTACAGTTTATTGGGAGGCTTAGATCATCTTTTGAGCTGGAAACATATGAAAGAAATCAAAACGACGGCATCGGGCGCGCAGCAGATGAATCCCTCTGCCACAGCTGCTGAAGGTTCCTTTCTTTCCTTTTTACTTCCATTTTGATTAGATATTTCTCTCATTTATGTCACAGCAGAGCCTCGGTTTCTTCATTTTTTGACATGAGATTTCTAGCCCAGAAATATGAGTTATTCTTTGCTTGATGTAAAACTTGTGTAAAGCAAGATCCTTTCTTTGGAATCCAGTTCAATTGAATCGGCTACTAGTTCGTGAATTTTTTCTGTTGTGGGTGATTTGTGTTTATGTTCAAACGAACCGAGAATTGCAGGCGAGAAGAAGAACATAAACGCTGAGCTATGGCAAGCGTGCGCCGGTCCTCTGGTAAATCTGGCAGCCGCCGGTACACACGTCGTCTACTTTCCCCAAGGCCACAGCGAACAGGTTCAAAAATTCCCCAATCTCTTATGATATCTGAATCTCGTGGTAGGGGCTAACGTGCGCTTTTCTGGTACCATTCGTTGTACCCGCCATCACCACGCGTGATGTGGTCACATGCAACGATTATGTGATCTCCATTTGTTTAGTTAAAGTCGTCTTAGCTGGATCTGTACTCTCTGAAGAATATTAATCAATTAGAGATGTGGGATTTTTGAGTTCAGTAGTTTGTGGAACCGGTGGTCCACGCTAACCTGCGCAGTTACAGGGCTAGTTGGTGGAGGATGGATATGGATTATGATCTATGCTTCATCCCCATCATCTTCATTGATTACCTCGTTTAAAATGGATCATTATTACAGAATAATGCAAAGTGCAGAAATTTACGGGCATTAATTACTATATTACTCCGTTTGAAGCCTCACTTTTAATTCACTTGTATTATTATCATTACATGCCTTCCGGGTGTGAGCCAAGATTTTGGCGTCTGGTTGTGCTGGACTATGGTAGATTAAAACCTACTTATCTAAATGCTTTGGCATTATTTGATGTTTTGCTATTTGGAGTTACAGGCTTACAATAATTACAAGTGTGGTTGTGGAGAAAATACCGTGTGATATGGTTAGTGATACCTTGTCTTTCTTTTAACTCTTTCAAGGTTGCTGCATCTATGAGGAAGGACATCGATGCTCAAATCCCGAACTATCCGAATCTTCCGTCGAAGCTGCTGTGTCTCCTTCACAGTGTCACATTGCACGTATATAATCTGATTGCTTCTGTTTATATCATTCAGGATATGGAAAAACCGTCTGATGATAGTCAGTGATAACTGCAGTTTCTTTCTTTTTGTTGTGTTCTGTCAGGCTGATCCAGAGACGGATGAAGTATATGCCCAGATGACACTTCAGCCGGTGCATTCGGTAGGTTTCTTCTTCTACTTTTCGAAATGAATGTTAAAAGCAGCTGATTATCTGTTGTTGATGTGCAGTTTGACAACGATGCTTTATTGAGATCAGACCTATCAATGAAAATAAATAAACCTCAGACAGACTTCTTCTGTAAGACCCTGACTGCAAGTGATACGAGTACTCATGGGGGGTTTTCCGTGCCTCGTCGTGCAGCCGAAAAGATTTTCCCTCCTCTTGTTAGTACATTACAGCAAGTTCAATGAGTGATTTCATGCATCATGGATTCCTGAATGATCCTATTTATTTAGCAGTGCGGTTTATCTATCTTGTTTTAGGACTTCACAATGCAACCACCCGCACAAGAGATTGTGGCTCGGGATTTACATGATAATATCTGGTCGTTTCGCCACATATACCGAGGTACGTATATGTTAAAACGTCCCTCTGAGGACTCTGAACCGAACCCGATTCCTCAAGATTTTTATCCTTCCTGTCCTGTAGGACAACCTAAGAGGCATTTGCTTACAACCGGTTGGAGCCTTTTTGTCAGCGGGAAGAGGTTGCTAGCTGGTGACTCCGTGTTATTTATTAGGTAACTTATAGATGATGCCCTCTCGAGAATCTTTTGAGTACATATATTGTTGCTTGTTGATTCTGTTCCTGCAAACAGGGATGAGAAACAGCATCTTCTTTTGGGCATAAGAAGGGCTCACCGGCAGCCAACCAACTTACCATCATCCGTTTTGTCGAGTGATAGCATGCATATAGGGATTCTAGCTGCAGCTGCTCATGCTGCTGCCAACAATAGCCCTTTCACCGTGTTTTACAATCCACGGTATTCAAATCTGCAGTGGCATCCACTGTATGTATGTATGAGTATGATTATCTGATGTGCTGTGTTGCTAACATTTTCTCAAACTGAGCAGGACTAGTCCATCAGAATTTGTCATCCCTCTAGCCAAGTACTATAAAGCGGCATGCAGCAATCAAATATCTCTTGGCATGCGCTTCCGGATGATGTTTGAAACGGAAGAATCAGGAACAAGAAGGTGAAATAGGGACCTGGTTTGTTTTATGCTTGTGTGTGCTGCAGATAAATAAACGTCATTGATACCAGATAATCACAACTTAGTTTTATGATTCGTTATCTGACAGTTGACACACAATTTAATTGTGCATCCTGCAGATTTATGGGTACAATAACTGGAATCAGTGACCTGGATCCAGTGAGATGGAAAAACTCCCAGTGGCGAAATCTACAAGTAATGTAACAGAATTCATATGACTCCTCCTTCTCATCTGTTCTCCTTTGCAATTTGAATAGGAGTGTTACTACTTACTATACAATGCATACTCGCTTGAACATGTATCAGATTGGCTGGGACGAATCGACGACCGGTGACAGGCGCAGTCGTGTTTCCATATGGGAGATTGAACCTGTAACTGCACCATTTTTCATTTGCCCGACACCACCTTTCTTCAGTGCCAAGCGCCCAAGGTTACCCGGAATGCCAGGTTATGAGACATCACATAACCAGTCTCGTCAACTATAACTTTCTAACAAGTAGAGTAACACGCTGCAGACGTAGTAAAATACTTTCCTTTTTGTCCTCCAGATGATGACACTTGTGATCTAGACAACTTATTCAGGAAGAGAACGCCGTGGCTTGGGGATGAATTTGGCCTGAAAGTGTCCCAACCTGGCCTGAGCTTAGCACAGTGGATGAACATGCAACAAAACCCCTCCGTGGCAAATTCAATCCAGACCAACTATTTGAATCAAATGCCTGGTGCTTCTGCTGTTCAAAACTTAGCCGGTTTGGATGTCACACGGAAACCAACAGCACAAGTTCCGCCCGGAAACCAAATTCCTCTACAGTACAACGGTATGAAGCCTGTCCAACCCATTCAACATCTAGAGCAACCACCAAAAATGATGGCTTACACCTTGAACACTTTAGGGTCAATCACTACAGAACAGCAGCAGTTGGCAGATATTGCTCAGCTGCCGACACAAAACTTCAATTTTCCCACACAGTTCAAGTCTCAATTCCTGCAGCCACAGATACCGAGTCCAGGTCAGAATGCTCTGCAGAAGCAACAGTCTCTTGCAAATAATATTCAGCAGAGTAATCTCTCACAGAAGATTCCCACCCAGATGCCAATTCTGAGCCAAACCCAACCACATAATATTATATCATCACAGTCACCTGATCATGGAACTCAACAGTCACAAGTGGCCGAGAATCAAATGCAGATTCAGCTTTTACAGAAGCTACATATGCAACAACAGTCCATGTTAAGCCACCAAACCATTCAAGATCAGCAGAAGCTGCTTGCAGACATCCAACAGACTTTTGCAAGGTCCGTGCCACCCGATCAAGTAATGGATTCATCTCAAGGAACATCGAGAAGTGTGCAGCCCCAGCCCCAGCCCCAGCCCCAGCAGATGACGAGAAATGATAGCCAAATGAATCTTTGGTTTTCTCAACAGTCTCAGCAATCAAAACTGCAGCAAACATGGAATGCTACAAGCAATCAGCTCTCAGCTGGTGGAAGCAACAGTCTGTTGACAGGAACTGTTGGTGGAGGCCAATCTGTAGTTACCGACGACGTTCCGTCTTGTTCAACTTCACCGTCCACGAACAACAGTCATAATGCTGCTGCTGTAAGGGCAATAACAAATGAGAGAATTCGAAGCAATCAAGTAACCGGAGATGAGATTGCTCAATCTTCTACTTCCTTGTTGAATTCATGTGGCTTGGAGACTATTTCTTCTATAGGTAACTTGGGTACGGATTTACAGAAAAAAGCTGATGCTAAACCCCGGTTCAACATGTCCAGCAGAGGTCCTTTTGCATCGCATTTATATGCTAATGATACCGGAGCCCATGTAGAGTATCTGGATGGTATGTCTTCAGCAACATCGTCTCTATCTCATAATGAAGTGCAGTTACCCCCAAGCAGCAACTCCCTGCCTTTCAACTGTGAATCCATGCTATTTAGAGATGCTAGTCATGATGGAGAACAACACTTGGGTGATCCAAGAAGCAGCATGCCGATCGTTTCCAACATCGATAGTGAGCTTGGCGTGCCCGAGCCCCTGACCTCGAACAATGTTGTGGTGTCGAGCAAAGATTTTTCAAGTAACCTGTTTTCCGCAGGAGGGTTGCTCTCTGGTTATGATAACTCCATGGAAGCTCAACCTGAGCTCTCCTCCTCAGTGGTTTCCCAGTCATTTGGAGTTCCAGACATGGCATTCAATTCCGTTGATGCCAATGCCACCATGAATGATGGTAGTTTGATGAATAAAGGTTCCTGGGCGCCACTACAAATACCAAGGATGCGAACATATACGAAGGTGGTTCCAAGTACTCAATGAAAATAACATTGTTTACCTGGGCTGTCTGGTGTGTCTTCCTCCATATACTTTTTCCATTTTCACAAATGCTTTGTTTTCTGTCAGGTATACAAACGTGGAGCTGTTGGGAGATCCATTGACATTACACGCTACTCGGGTTATGATGAGCTCAAACAGGATCTGGCTCGTAGATTTGGCATCGAGGGACAACTAGAGAATCGGCAAAGAGTAGGATGGAAACTTGTATATGTGGATCATGAGAACGATGTATTGCTAGTCGGGGATGATCCTTGGGAGTATGTTTCCCAACTCCATCAAACAATACCATTTATATCTCTACAAATTTTCGTGCAGGACTCCGACTCACTCAGTTTTCTTTTCTTATATCCCTTCAGGGAATTTGTGAGCTGTGTTCGTTGTATAAAGATCCTTTCTCCTCAAGAGGTCCAACAGATGAGCTTGGACGGAGACTTGGGAAACAGCAGCCTTCAAAATCAAGCCTGCAGTAGCTCTGATAATGGAATGAGCTAAGAAGATGAAACACCCAAGTTTCCTGGCAACAACTGCACCATAGCATAGCAGTGTGCAGCATCTCATGATTTCGTGCTTCTCTTGCCGTTGGCAAAAATTCTTGTGGTAGAAATATTAATCGTTTGAGAGCAGGGAGTAAAGATGAATTGATGATGAACACATTTGCATTATTGTTTAGGCATGGAAGCAGTATGGAAGTTGCAAGCTTTGGTTAATCTTTGATATGAAGCTCGGAACTCCCAAAATATGACGAACATGGGGTAATTTAAAGGCAAAAACCAATCAAAAAAATTGTTGTTCTGGGATATTACACGAGCTAATAGGAAGGATGAACGATGCAGAGAGATGCCGGATATCGCCACCCAATACTTTTTATCCCACCTTCAGAGATATAATGAATTTGCAAACATAATCCCATGTCGAAGACTTTCACTGGCTGCTGCAAACTTGTTTTCTAGATCGGCCTCTCCAACCGCGTGTGCAGCACCTTTCAACTGAAAAGTTTTATGTTGTGAGGAGCAATAAATAAACTAGGGGACATGGGACACGGTTACAAGCATGCAATTTATCCAGCAATCTTTATGAGTGCCCAGAAGCCATCGTCAGAGAAGGTTATTGGGACCTCATCATGGCAGAAGGCTAATACTATATATTCACAGTACATGATTTGAAGGCACGTCGAATTTTGGGTATGAAGGGTACCTGATTTAGAAATTCGTCAAGCCTTCTGGTTAGGCGTATGATGCTACCTTCAAAGATATCAGTCATTTGGATTACCTCAGCAAAAGTCGCTCCCTAAGACAAAGTAAAAACCCAAATTCAATTCGGAAATCATTCTGACATCGAAATGTATGGGAATTGTCCCAAACACTCTTCAGGTCAATAAAGTTGCTTCAGAGGAATACATTAGAAAAGGTTCTGCTATTGAATGGACGCGGGATTGATGCCGGGAATGGCTGAAATCCTACGATACATCTACATGGTACCGCTCCATCTACACCGCTTATGCACCGCTCTCTCACAACAGCTTGTGCAGGGCCCACACAAGCGCGCACACACCAACATTAGTGTGTGTTTCTGTGCTTATATGCAAGTGCATAAACGGTGTAGACGGAGCGGTGCCGTATAGCGGTGCTCTAAAACCTATGGCTCAATGATTTCTTTGGGTTAAATTATCTGTTCAATTTCCAGGCCATCAACGACGACGGAAGGAAGACTATAAAGGCTAGCTGGAGCTGCTAAGACACTTTTCGTGATGGAAGTAC
Source organism: Pinguicula primuliflora (assembly GCA_025802335.1). Lineage (NCBI taxonomy): Eukaryota > Viridiplantae > Streptophyta > Magnoliopsida > Lamiales > Lentibulariaceae > Pinguicula > Pinguicula primuliflora. The sequence continues at coordinate 1,284,016 of JAOYMZ010000003.1, forward strand.
CACCAATATCGTGATTCGTGAGAATTAAATTACAGTAGTTAAGTCCAGTTGAGGGTTAGACTGTCCAGTTGGACAGTATGATGACTAACAGGTCACAAAGTGAAGTAGCACACGCAATTTGCAAGCCGCATCAAAAGAAGGAAGAAAAATTATCGAATTGATGAACTGACCTTTGACCAGCAGTAAATCACATCCATCACGTATGGTCTAACTGATGCCTCAACATATTCGTCCACATCTATTTCAAGCTTGCACTCACGTTGTATCTGCAAGACAATAATATTGCTCAGAAGTCATTTTTCATGATAGCAAAGCCGGTTCTCTTCTTGAGCTGGCTCCTAATGGAGGGACGTCCATAAAAAGATGGAAGCCATATAGAATCTCATAATACCTCAGCGATATTCCTTGCACTTTCTTGAAGTTGCTGCAGTGGTTTAGCAAGTTCAGCTCTTAATTGTGTCTGTTCATTCGATTTGTCCCCAGGAATAAAGCAACTTGCCAGGGCAGCCACTTGATGGTGATCGAGGTCATTGAACGTTCCTGTTAATTTTGATAAGTAGAATTCCATATTCAGTAGCCTGAGGCATACAGCAAGCAAAGACAAAAGGGTTTTGTGATACAAATCCTTTGTCCCACAAAAATTCATTTAACATGACAGTAATAAGTGCTATCTGCTAATTAGATTCCGAAGTAAAACACAGAAAAATCTGAAAAAATAGATAATTTCCAGATACCAATCTATAAAGGCTCACCATTAAACATTAACTCTGTGACAAGGAGCTCATCTCCAGTATCTATCAAGCAGGCTGCACGCCCCTTCAACTGGACTACACCATCTTCATCTATATGACCCAGTCTTTTTAGCACACGTGAACGATTCTTCAGTTCATCACGAAATTTTTGAAGCTTCAGAGAGTCCAGGAGGTATGATTATTAACAGACCCAGAGTTCAGCTCTTAGTAAAATGCAGTTAAAAAGCAAAGGCTTTACATCCACGGAATCTCTTGATAATCTTAAAGTCGAGATAAAAATGAAAGGACTGTGCTGTTAAATGAACTTAGTTGGCAAAGGCGAGCATCATAGGCAGGCACAAAGAGGAAGAAAGAGTTACCTGAGAATCACGCATTTTTGACTTCAGTTGTTGAATTTCATTATTCACTTCTGCTTTTTTCTGAAAATTTCTTATCTGATTTTCATCTTGTGACTACAGAAAATAAAAATAAAATTAGAATTAACATAAACTAAATTCGATATGCCTATTCCATCAATCATTTCAGGGTTATTAGGGAAAGCGACGAAGTGGAAATTTATCGAACCTTATGTAGTGCATGAGAAGACAATTTATGTTCAAGCTCCTTAATTTGGTCAACTAACTCCACAAGTTCCGGATCATCCAATCCCATCTCCTGGCAAACATACAGATACATTAGCCCGTATCTAATCCAGAATGAACGTGAATAAGAATAAGTTCTGACAAGATAATTAACTCATAAGAACACTGATAAAAATATCAACCATTTTAAAGAACACGAAAATACACCCAGAGGAAAGATATCGGAATCGATTGATGGAAAATTCAATAGGGAAATATAATATCTTGCCTGCGACGTCCAGTTCATCTTTCTGTAGTAGTTCTACGTGTGTTAGAAAGAAGTTCCAGGAAAAAAAATGTTCTAGGCTTATGAATTAAAATCATATAGTAGCCAAAATTAAGGTTTGTAAATGAAAACCAGAAACGCAGTTGGAATTCTCATTAATTGCATTGAGCCAGTTCAGGAAGATGTCGTTCAAAACTACTGGTGCAGACTGCAGACCCATTGAAAAACTAAGTATATCAATATATTACATCATGGAAGAAGAACAATTTCCTAAATGACATAAGTTGCCGACATGAAATCAGCATAATTTCTCCGATGAGTAAGTGATCTGACTAACTATCACGCACCTTCACAGGATTAAGCTTTGGAAGGCCCTGATGAAAGCGCTTTTCAAGCTCCTGAACGGCAAGGAGAATGTGTTGTCTAGCTTCCATTGGCCGCAAGTCAGATGGAGTAGATATTTTTAGCTTGCTTAGTGCAGAAAGAAGAGACAAATGAACAGGAACCTGAGACAAATGAACAAAATTGATCGCAGTATAAGAAAATGAAATTAATGGTAAATATCAGCTGCTCTGAGATAGTAAATGAACAGCGGTTATCTGCCACCAAAATTTTCAGGGTAGGGCATTTCGACTTACCACATGCATTTCAGCTTTCTCTCCAGGAGACGGGGGACAAGGTTTCAGTTGAGATCCATTTTCACTGGAGCCAAGAGAACAACGAAGCAGCACATCTACAATATAAGTATTGCCACGCGAAGAAGCAAGTGCAGCTGGCAAAGAACTAGAGGCTGCTGCTGGTCTTTTCAGGACATTGACTACAACTCCCCAACCCCAATCTGTTCCACCTTCCCTTACCTTTACCTGCAATTTCACACAAGTAGCTGCAGATGAAGTAAATCAACACCAAAAGGAAAAGTTCATGTGGTAGTACAAAACAAAACGCATCACCATGACATCAATAAGTCTAAGAACAATAATCAAAGCCGAAGATAATAAGATAAAAACATTTATCGCAACATACCAGCCTGCCAGGTGTAAGGAAAGATATAACTCTCTCTGACTGAGTCATTTCTGCCATCATCCTCTTCTCAAGTCGGGCTATCTCTAGCTGCAGTGTGTGATATTCAGTGACCTCGGCCTAGCAGGATCAAATAGAACTCTGTCATTCAGACAAGAGGTTAAACTGATTATTCCAACCTGAATCAGAGAGCAAAGTTCTACCTCGCCAGAATCATTTAGGGAAGAAACTTCCAGTTCAAGTTGTGCAATCTTTTTTCCAACATCAGGTAGAGCCTTAAGAAGCAACCTTTTCAGTCATTGTACATTAATTAATAGCAGAAGAAATTTGGTTCATAGATAAAACCTTCTCATATTGAAATTGATGAAAGGAATTCCGGATAACATGCTCAGCAGTGAACTGTCCTTCAGCACGGCTCATTAAATTCAGAATCGAGTAGTAGCTTAACCGGAAAGTACTCACTAAAGGTGCAGGTTTACCCAAGACCATATCCTTAAGAGTATGCATCTCCATCTGATGTTGAAACGAAGGTTTAGTCAGCATCAATAATGATTAGAAGAATGGGCCAAGTTAACTTAACCTTTTAATTTATATCTTCCTGCTATTATAACAATGCATATACGGCAAGTATGAACATGAAGTAGGGTGATAAACATTGTTATTGGGTATTATATTCCTCGTGCACAAGGATATATAATGAAAATGGAAACAGCACATCCAGTCGCTCTATTAAAGCTTTATTTTAAAGAACCGAAATGTGTCCAATAACCCAAGATAAATAGGACTTACCTTATCATCAATCATTATGATACAAATACCACGCTCATCTTTGCCTCGACGCCCAGCTCTACCACTCATCTACAGCATGAGCATAATCCTCAACAACCATGTACTACTAGAGGCAGATAATATTATATAAATCTTCCACAGACTCTTGACTATTCACCTGGATATATTCCCCGGATCCCATATACCGATGACTATCGCCATCCCACTTCTTGACTGAAGTAAAGACAACAGTTTTTGCAGGCATGTTCAACCCCATGGCGAACTATTGTAGGAAAAACAAATGTGGAGACCAAGTTATACTCAAAACTTGAATTTTATTGGAAGTATCTCACATGATCCATATCCAGAAATATCTTGGAAGAAAAAGGAGAACTCAGCTGATTGATTTTATTATAATAATCCAAAATTTAGTAACAGATCTCAGTGGAAGTAAGAGCTTATCCATATTCACTTCTTTATATTAAAGTACAATAAACAAATTGCACGCGGATAATATTACCGTTTCGGTGGCAAAAAGAGCTTTAACAAGCCCTTCTTGGAAGAGAAGTTCGACGAGTTCTTTGATAATAGGAAGCAAGCCAGAATGATGTACAGCTATCCCACGCTGAAGTAACGGCAACATCAACTCAATGGCAGGCAAGCTTCTGTCGTCTTCATTCAAGCATAGGATGGCATGTCTAAACACCTGCTCTACAGCATCCTTCTCCTCTTGGGAATTAAAATCCAGCCTGGACATTGACATTGCATGTTGTTCACATTCTCTTCTACTGAAGCTAAAAATTATAACTGGTTGAAGTTTCCTCTCCATTATCATCTGCATATATAGCAACTTTCGATGTTATCAACCACACATATGAAGCAAACGAGTGCCTCAAATTTTTAAACGAAAAAGATGGAGAATTATCCAACAAGTGAAATCCAAAAACAAGAAAAATACATTATGTTTTTAAAATATGTACCAAAACACAGGAAAAACCAAGAAGTACAAAGTGGAATCATACGAAAAGTAGGTTACCTTGACAATTCTGTATATTTCAGAACCACCAGAGGAATTTCCCCCTTTTGCAATTCTACCGTTGCCCTTGACATGTGATGAGTCTTTCGGGTTAGCCTGCTTGGTAAATGTATCTTGAAGCTTCAGAAAGTTGTTTTCTTTGAACTGCTCATTCTCATCAACAACAAGGTACAGACCAGAACCACCCATAGGGAATACATAATGTTGCAGAGGAGTAGGCCTAAAATCTGTGTAGACCACGTGACACGGTTGTTTATGCAATTTGCATATCCACTCAGCAAATTCAGTTGCATTTGACATGGTTGCAGAAAGAAAAACCATCTTTATGGCAGGGGGAAGAAATATAATACTTTCTTCCCACACGACACCTCTTTCCCGATCCTTCATGTAATGTATCTCATCAAATATGACCCAAGCAACTTCTTTTAAGACTTCGGAACCCCTGTACAGCATTCCTCTAAGGATCTCTGTAGTCATCACCAAACAACTTGCATTAGGTGAAAGTGTCACATCACCCGTCATCAATCCAACATCTGAAAACTCCTGGCTCAATTCTCGGTATTTCTGATTACTCAAAGCCTTTAAAGGAGAAGTATATAAAACCCTCTGTTTATCCCTAAAAGCCATCGCAATTGCGTACTCAGCAACTGCTGTTTTTCCTGCTGAAGTATGGGCTGAAACCAAAACTGACTCTTTTCGTTCTAAACAGGAAACAGAAACCTCTTGAAATGGATCAAGGGTAAAATGGTAGGTTTTAGCCCTTGGCCCATTATACATAGGATCCGAGAGGGTGCCATGAACAGATTCTTCCTTGTTGGGATCATATCCGCTTGGAACTGCTACCTCATGAACACACGTTCGAGATAAACTGACCCTTTTCTGGGGAGATGCTTGAACATGACTATCCTTTTCGTGATTTAAATTTTCTTCCGATATTTTGCGTTTCAAGGGTGTGCGAGATTCGCCCATTTTTCCTACAACTCAGTCACCGTGCTCAATACTATAAATTTCAAATCTTACGATAGAATTGGTATCTACCTACAAAAGCATCAAAAGAATCTGGGGTTCTTTTTTTTTTTATATAAATGGGTTTCTTACTGATAAGTGATTGTATACTCTTTTTTCAAAAGCTCAGAACCACTGAACCAGTGGCGCTCTGAAAGTGTATGGGAAGGTTTCTCTTCATTCTCCAAACTCCAGCAACTTCGTTGCTATCTCTCGTTCGCTGTCCTACGTTCTACCATATATACCCACATAAATATACGAAGAAATAGCAGTAATACCTCAAGTTTCAGCTTGCTTCCAACAATAACCACGATTGACCAAACACAGAGCAAGTATTGTGCGCGTATTTCTAACAGAGGAGTATACGTTTCTGTTAGCTGTCTATATACCTCACTAACTACGGAAAACTGCAGGTGGGAAGAATCGAATTCAATTGAGTAAGAGTTTGTGACTAGCGAATGCTCGAACCCTAATTTATTTTTCCCCAATATGAAAAATAAGAGTCTGTGACTGCTCGAACCCTAATTTATCTTCCCCAAATACGAAAAGAATATTGCTAGATAGCAGCCTTGATACGAAAAATATGGGGCTTTTATAATTTCTTTCCAGAAGGAGCACATCTTCTCTTTCTACGGAAACATTGATATATTCTCATTTTTTTTTCCTTTTTATGTAAATCAATTGCATTATTAAAAGGAAAAAAAGGGTTATTTACATATGACCTACACACACAAAAAAAGATCCGGAATGTTAGGTTTACTCGTACATTTTGTACTCAATTTGGTACATAAATTAAAATAATGTCGTTTTGATTTGTGTGGAGTTAAAACAACATCGTTTTAACTTAAGTGTACAAATCTAAAACGACCTAGTTTTAACTTCACACAAGCCAAAACGACGTCGTTTCGACTTATGTACTCAATTGAGTATAAAAGGTGTGAGTACATTTAGCATTTTTGAAAAAAAAACATGCGAAAAGCGCTCTTTCACAGTGCACGTCTGTTTCAAGACCGGCTGACAAAAGCGTGAAAATGAGAATTTACAAAATTTTTATAAGGTTTTTTTGTAGCCACCAATAGAATTTCTCTAAATGGGAATAGTCGTATGTTCTCCGAGCACATGACCTCTGATAGGAAGAGTTGGAGACGTTATATTACGGTTAGAGATATATAAGACTATATAGAGTAGTATTTGTGTATGAACCTCTAGGGTGATAGAAATTTGCGGAATATACTAGTAGATATTTGCACCTAAGGGTATTTTTACCTGGTTAGTTGGTTCCTTATTTGTATATGCATTTATTTTATTTCGGATATATATAGTGTATGGCTGAGGTAAGAAGTTTATTTTTGATATATTCACTTATTCCTT
>JAOYMZ010000003.1:1299439-1322282 GCA_025802335.1 Pinguicula primuliflora
TTAACAATGTTAACAATGTTAAGTCATCTACAAAAAAACAGAATTAACTATAACAACTATAAATAAGAATTAACAATGTTAAATCATCTACAAAAAATCATTATTAACTATAAAAATTAACAATAACAACTATAAGAATTAACAATGTTAACAAATGTTAAGTCATTTACAAAAAATTAGAATTAACTATGTAAACCCTAAAATCAGAATTAACTATGTAAACCCTAAAATCAGAATCAGAAATCGAAATAAGAAATAAGAATCAGAATTCACCTCATAGTTCATGCCTCTGTAAACCCTAGTCCCTAAACCGCGGTTGAGGAAGACAATCCAGAAACCTGACGAAGCAAAGGAAGACAATCGAGAAATCCGCAATTGAGGAGGACCGACTGGATGAGGAAAGAAGGAAACGGGTCTGGATGGCATCTGCAACTCTCACGTCTGACTCTGTCTCATCCGTCGACCAGGGACCTCGACCGTATGTTATGTACTTCTGTATTATGAGGGAGGATGAGCCGATGAGGAAAAGGTTGGTACTGTATTTGGAGTTTGGACTTTGGAGATAAGTTATGGACTTTGGACTTTGGAGAAAAGTTATGGGCCGACTGTAAGGAGGAGGGAGATTGTTTAGGAATAAGTGTGGTGTGACCCAAGCCCAACCCAAGCCAATTTCCAAAATAATAATTTGAAATACGGAAATTTCGGAATTAGCATCTAAAATCCGTTCCGTTCCGAATTATAATCCAGAATAGGAAATGCATTCCGATCCGATCCAAATAGGATATTCGAAATTTCGGTTCGCGATTTCAGAATTCGAAAAATTTGGATTTCGGAATTCCGGAAAAATCTGTTCCGAATGTCTGCCCCTAATCACATGACCTCATAATTATGTACAAACCCATTACGACATCGTATCATCTTCTAAATTGGGGGACTTGAGGCCATGTAACCGGGGTTTCACAGTTTTGAGAGATGTTTCTTCTATTATTTTTTTATTTTATGTTACTTTTTATACAGTCGAAGATATATTATAAATCGTTCAACGTTTATTGAAATGGACGTTACCACAATGATCAGTGCGTCGTACGCCTTAATATGACATGTGACTTGATACTGTTTCGATTTATTTATTATTTTATTATTTTTTATTTTGGGTTCATTTTTAGTTTTTTTATGGGTTCATTTTGTTTTTTTACTGGTTAATTTTTTTAATTTGAAGATGCTGTAATATTTATTGTCGTCGTGAAATACAGTATAGTATTATGATTTATAGAGTTTTAGTTCATCATTTTGAGTTTTAGTTGTTCGGCGACGAAGTCAGCCCCCAACATAAGGTGTCTTGACTGCGGACTGGGAGAAGGCCTCAGTAGGTAAGTCCATGCCAAGCCATCGTTCCAAATACAATTGAGACTCCTGCAACGTCCAGCGTGCATCCCCCACAGCACCAGAACGAATGGGGTACCGTCAATAGGAATCTCCCACAACATCGAAACATCTTGGAGAATAATCGAACACTCTCCGAACGGTAACCAGAATGTATGTGTGGCCGGATGCCACCTCTCAACCAACGCCGTAATAAAGTGGTGATCCTCCCATATATCTGCGGCGGGGTAAGCACCCCACATCCTAGCATCAAGTATGTACTGCTGCATCCGGCGATACAATTCTAGCACATGTATACGTAAATCCGGATAATGTGTTTTCATCACGTGATCTACCTTAATTTTCCTATCCAAAACTTTTGAGCTACGATGTGTGCTCAAATTCCATAACACTTCCTGTGAAACTGGAAGGTACAGATCGGCTCTCTGACTTTGCTGCATAGTCATGCTACAAAATAGAACAATAATTCATAACAAATTAAAAACAATTCAAAATAATTTATAATAACAATTCAAATCACTTATATCAATTCAAATAACAATTCCTAATAACTCATAACAATTCATAATAATTCACAACAAATTAACAACAATTCAAAATATTTTATAACAATTCACTAACAATTTTTAATATTCCATAACAATTCATATCAATTCAAATACATTAAAAAAACTCTCTGGCGAAAGGCGACAAGGCGGACCCCATGGACATTTCAAAATTTGAAATGCATCACGGTGGAGGAGTCGACGGCGGGCGGAACGACGGGAAACCTTGCGGCGGCAACGACACAGCTTTACACCGAGAGGGAAAGGAGCCAGTAGACCACACTAATTCTCTGATGGACAGCCGTGAATCTGTGGAAATAGACGAAGGAGAGTGGACTGTGGTAAAGAGACACAAACCGATCCACCTCAGACTGGGAAAGAAACAAGGCCAAGAAAGATTCAGCGAGACACGATATGAAAAGAATAAAGCGATGAGGGATCGTCTAACCTCGCTGTTCTTCACGAATATCCCGCAAGGGTGGGATCTGAAGCGATTATCTGCAACTTTCAAACAATACGACAACGTATTTGACATCTATATTGCGACTCGCCTGGGTAAGAATGGTAAACGCTTTGGATTCGTTAGATTGGACAAAGTGCAGAATCCTGAGAATTTGGCACAAAAGATCAATGGGATAAATCTGAATGGCTACACCATCCAAGTAAATGTGTTGAGATACCTGGGGGGAAGCCACTGGCTGGTCAGCCAACTCTTCGCAATACTCGACAAATACCTGTCATGATATTTTGAGCAACAATAATATCATGACAGGTAATTGTTGAAAAAGGGGAGACGAGTGGGGTTAGAAAAGAGGTGTCTTATGCTATGATGGCGAACTAGAAAGGTGTAGTTGTGCCTTCTGTGAAGGAAGACAAGTTAGCCCTTCACACAACTGATCAGGATGTACACTGGCTGAAGGATGCTGTTGTGGTGGAACTGAAAAATGATAACCTACAAGAGGTAGAGATGGTAATGAATAGATCTGGGTATTCTGAGTTTACTCTCTCCTTAGTCAATGAGAGTAAAGCTCTGATACGAGGACTAAGTAAGCAGCAGGGAGACAACCTAGTAAAACTGGGGAAGCAGACCTTCAGTGCAGTTTTTACAGATGTATATTGGTGGGAGCATGATCTGGAGTTGCAACAAAAGCAAGCTTGGATAAGGATATATGGTGTGCCATCCGCCAGTTGGAATGAAAGAAGTTTGAATTGCAACAAAAGCAAGCCTGGATAAGGATATATGGTGTGCCATTCGCCAGCTTGGATCTGTGCAGAAAATTGCTGATGACACACTACAACATAAAAATTTGCTATACTGCCGGCTCTGGATAACTATTGCTGCACGCAAAAATATGGATGGGGTGAAAGAAATTTTAGTTGATGACAAGAAATATCAAATTGAAATAGTCAAAGAAAGAGAGTTGGGAAATCAAAAAATGATATTATCACCCTCCAAGCAATTAGAGAATCTAACACGGGAGACTGAGGCTGAAAATTCAGTTGTTAACTTAGAACGGGTTCTACAGCCCAGTCTGGAGGCTGTAGGAACTGTTATGGTGGAAGTGGACAATGATGCAGATAAGGAGAAAGGGGAAGGGTTGGATTTAAATGTGATGTTTCAACCACCTAGTATTTCAAGCTCTGCTGGAAATAGCTGTGATACTAGGGGTGTTGTAAATGAAGCAGAGATTGCTCGGGAGGAAAGAGGCAAAATTGCTAAATGTAAACGCTGCCAGAAAAGGAGACTGCTCAGATCCAGTATGCAACAGCCGTATACTGGACCCTTCTCCAGAATATGGTCACTCTCAGATGCTAAGTATAAACGAAGGGTGCGTGCAGAGAAACTCAAACAAAAGAGAGCTGCAAAGGCTAAAAGTGGAGCCTCAAAAATCTGCACGGTCATCCCTGAAACACAGGAAGATATAATTGCAGAAGCCAGAAACACTGGCGAACTAGCAAATTCTCTTGGAATACACATTACGGATGATCATATTCCTGCCCTGATGCAGATTGAGCAGAGAGAAAGAGACGAGCAATAGCTATCAACAGTGTTTCTGGTGTTCAAAACATGGTTTTTAATGCGGATGCTTAATCAAAATATTCGGGACTTTGGAGCTGAAAACAGAAAGAAGGAGATTGCAGCTGCAGTGAGGCAGTTTGACATTGATTTTATCTCTTTGCAGGAAACCAAACAGGTTAATGTAGGCCGGAGATCTTGTAAGCAAATTTGGAGGCACCCTAACTTCGAATTTGAATTTCAACCATCAGCAGGCCTAGCTGGCCTATCTGGTGGATTACTCTGTACTTGGAGGACTGATGCTTTCCAATTAATCAGTTGTTGGAAAGCCAAAAACATGCTGGAAATAATAGGAGAATGGAAAGGTGGCAATGGAAGTGGGGTGATGAAAATACTAAATATCTATTCTCCATGTGCTATTGCAGGCAAACGAAGGCTATTGCAGGAAATACTCCAAAGAATAAATATGGAACCAGATGCACATTGGTATATATCTGGAGATTTCAACGCAATTCGGAATCTTGAAGAGAGGAGAGGATCCACAAACCATTCAGTAAGTGAAATGTCCAGGCTGATATCATGGCCAAAGATGCACTTCATCAAGATGATTTCCAGTTGAGAATTTGGCGGTGTAAGCTTCCTCACAGGATCCCTAACTCGTCTGGCCGAATCAATGTAGGTGGTGCAGACAATCCCAGTGCAGCTAGCTGTGTTTCTAGTTGGCATCAAGTGCAGTTGAACCCTCCATTCCCTTTACTGCCTTCAAAATGTTTTCTGTTTAAGCCACCTTGATCTCTTATGTCTTGTTTTGTGTGTTTTATTGTGTTTATGAACTCCCCATGTATTAAAAAAAATGACTTTATTGAGGAGACTGGTCTGGTGGATTTACCACTACACTCAAAAAGACATACATACTACCATCCTGGTGGACACTGCTCAAGTCGAATGGATAGGATTTTGGTTTCTAGCAGGTGGCTGACATTGTGGCTGAATACCTCTCAAACTGCCCTGGACAAAAAATCATCCGACCACTGTCCGTTGGTCCTACTAAATGATACAAAAAATTGGGGTCCAAAACCATTTAGAGTATTGGATGCCTGGTTTCAACACCAGGATTATGATGCGTTCGTAAGATCAGCCTGGACTGAGACTTCGGCAGTAGGATCTAAAGGGTTTGTGCTATTCCAACGTATGAAGCAGCTTAAGGAGAAATTAAGACAGTGGATTAAAGAAGTCTTTGGGGATTTGAATACAAGGATAAGTGTGGGGCAGAAGCATATTGATGAATTGGACAGAAAGATGGAGAGTGTAGACTTATCTGAGGCCGAGATAAAAGAAAGAAAAGAAATGGCAGTTGAGGTGAAACGAATGAATAGAATGCTGGATACTCTCACTTTTCAGAAGGCCCGAATTAAGTGGATGTAGGAAGGAGATGGAAACACTAGATTTTTTCAGGCTTGTTTGAAAAACAATCGATGTAGGAACACTATCAAAGGGATATTGATCAATGATGCCTGGAATGAGGAGGTCCATGATGTCAAAAACTTCATACACGACCAGTTTGAACAACACTACAAAGCATCCACTGATCCTAAGCCTACAATGGACTGGGATATGGGCGGGGACAGTTTGGTTACAACAGAAGAAAATGAGGGACTGACAGCCAAGTTTACTGAGGAGGAGATCTGCTTAGCTCTAAAAAGTGCACGGGCCCAGATGGATACAATTTCAAGTTTATCAAGCACTTTTGGGATTTGTTTAAAGATTCCATACTAGAACTCTTTGATGATTTCTAGCGAGACAGACAGCTTGTGAAAGGTTTAAACAGTACTATGGTCACATTGGCACCTAAATGCTCATCTCCTAAACACATCACTGATTTTAGACCTATTTCTATGGTAAGCTCTATATACAAGCTATTATCTAAGGTGCTATCTCCTGCTTCAGCAAGGTGCTATCTCGGATTGTTGCTCCAACTCAAACTGGTTTCATCAAAAAAAGATCTATTATGGACAGCATTGTGGTAACAAATGAGATAATAAATGAGGCAAAGAAAAGAAGGAAGACATGTTCTCTATTCAAGGTGGATTTTCAGAAAGCCTTTGATAGCATCACTGGCCATACTTGTGGGATTTGATGAACTCTCTGGGCTTCTGCCATAAGTGGATTTCTTGGTTGAAAGGATTTGTGGAGTCTCCCTACATATCTATAATGGTTAATGGGAGTTCTTGTGGAGAGTTTAAAATGGGGAGAGGTCTTAGGCAAGGAGACTCACTATCCCCGCTATTGTTTGCAGTTGCAACTGAAGATTTACACCTTCTTATCTCTAGAGCTACAAAAAATGGAATCTTTGAAGGCTACAAAATTGGTGAGCATCAACTCCAGATAACCCATCAGCAATTTGCTGATGATACCATCTTGGTTGGGGATGGATCAGTAGCTGATATTGTGGTAATAAAGAGGGTACTAAAGGTGTTCGAGCTGATATCTAGCTTAAGAGTGAACTATAAGAAAAGCAGGTTGTTCTCTGTTAATGTTGGGGTGCAAACACAAGCTATGCAGCAGCACATCTTGAAATGCAAAGCTGACTCTCTGCCTTTTGTTTATCTAAGGGTCCTAGTGGGAGCAAATCCGAGGCTGTGCAGAACTTGGCTACCAGTTTTGGATGCTCTAAAAAAAAGACTTAACGGATGGCACAATAGGTACATATCATTTGGAGGAAGGATAACCTTAATCAAGTCAGTTCTAACTTCAATTCCCCTATATTACTTCTCTGTTTATAAAGCACCTGAGGGGATTTTGGAGCAGATGACCAGCTTACTAAGCAAGTTCTTGTGGGGAGAGTTATTTACTGGGCCGAGAAAGATAAAGTGGGTAAGCTGGAAGACTGTATGTAAGCCTAAATCCAAGGGGGGACTGAGTGTAAAATTCCTCAGACAGTTCAACCTATCGCTGCTGGGTAAATGGGACTATCGCCTGCTTTCTGAAGAGGAAGGAATATGGAAACAGGTGCTGAACTCGGTCTATGGGAATGTACTACAGGCAAGCAGAATTGATAGCACTGATGCATCAGTATGGTGGCGCGATATATGCAGATATGTTCTTACAACTGAATGGTTTAAGGAAAACACACATATTACAGTGGGCAATGGAGCATCAACTAAATTCTGGCTAGACTGCTTGATGGGGGATAAGGCTTTTGCTCATGTATATCCTAACTTATTCCTAAACGCAGTAGACAAAGAGGCATTGATATTGGGAAAAGGCAGACCTGATGCAACCTGGAACTGGGCCTGGTTATGGGACCGAGAATGTGGAATTGCTTAAAACCAGGAATTAGACTGCTTGCTCAACCTCCTGGAAAATGCACCTACTCCCACCCCAACTGATGATTTATGGAGATGGAAAACGGATGAACTTCATCAGTACCCTACGAGCACAATTTATACCCAAATCATGAAGGATACTGATGTCAATACTGAGAATCGATTAGCAGCTACAGTTTGGAGAAAAAATATACCTTCGAAGGTATCTGGATTTACCTGGAAAACTCTACATAATCGAATACCTACGGCTGATAATCTTGCACGGCGTGGCGTCACTTCTGCAAATTTGCATTGCTCCTTATGTCAGGAGGAACACGAGACTGTTGAACACATTTTTCTCCAATGCCCGGTTGCAGTCTCGGCCTGGAACCTCTACTTCGAATGGCTTGATATCCCGACACATCAAGTGACGAATTAGGATCAACTCGTGAATCTACCTTATGCTCCACCAACTCTAAGGAAAGCATGGCCTTTGATATGGCAAGAGATGATATGGAACCTGTGGAGATTGAGAAATGCCACGATTTTTCGGCAAGAAATCCCGATGCATACTCTGTTTTGATGAAGGCACAGATGAGAACCTGGTTGAGCTTCCGGGCGTGCAAAGTGTTGGGCTTCTCAGTTGGGCTCGTCCAATGGTGTACAAATAGTTTGCATTGTCTAGCCCAATAGCAAGTAGAATGCAATAATTGGTGAAACACTGTAAAATTGTAAATATTACTATCAATACAATCTCACTTATCCAAAAAAAAAAATTCAAATACAATTCCTAATAGCTCATAACAATTCATAACAAATTAATAGCAATTCAAAATATTTCATCACAATTCACTAACAATTTCTAATATTCCATAACAATTCATATCAATTCAAACAACAATTCGTAATAACTCATAATAAATCAATAACAATTCCATTACAATTCAAAATAATCTATAAAAAATCTTAATAATTAGTAAAAATTCGCAAACAATATGGCACAATTCATAATTATTATTGCAAATTTATAATCACTAATCCTTAATTAAAATACTAATTTCATAAACCACCCTAAAGCAACTTCCAAACCCTAATTAAAAAAAAGGAAACCCTAATCGATTGTCTTACAATTCTTTCAAAATGGATACTGCGGTGGTGATGGGTGGCGACGACGACTTCGACGACTTCGACGACGATGGACTTGGCAAGTCTGGGATGATAGAACGGAACGACGACGGACGAAAGAAAACGAAAACGAAGAAATGATGAAGAAGAAAGTGACGACCAGAAGATCATCAAACATCCTGAACTTGGCAAATCCGTGAGTGTGTTAAATATCGGATTTGAGAAGTCTGGAATTTCCTAATTACCGTCATTAGTCGTTTTAATCACGCTCGTCGTTGTGAAGACCGAGATTTATAATTCTCGATCTTCACAAGTTCGGGCGCAAATTCCCGACTTTTGCAAATCCGACTCTATTTTCGTACTGGTTGGATAGTGACATTTTCGAAGAAGTCCGGTGACCCTAGGGAACAAAAAAAAAAATTCCGAAAATGGAGACCGTTTTTATTAAATGAAAAGAAAATTAAAAATAACTACACTTTGAATCTTTGATGAGTGCTGACTGCTCTGGTCCGGCGGGGCGATGGAAGTTTGAAGAAAAATCTCTTCCGTATTTTTGACGGAGTCCAACAAGAGATGGACAAAGCGGCTAGTCTTCCTCTCATCACCTATTTGTATATTTTGGCACCTCCGGTTGACTCATGCGGACAATTGATGACGAGCAGGGTTAATGCGGTTATGAACTTGAGACCTATAAATGTATGTGGACTGTATGACGAAATTAGCTTTAAAATCTCCGAAAAACTCCTATCAGTCGATTTCGACCCGTAGGGTGATACCTTCCAGCCGAAACCTTCACTTCTCGGCCAGCTCTGGCTCCAATGGACAAATAGTCCAACACAATCCCTGCATGGAACTGTTTCATAATCCCGCAAGGATCGGTTCCCTCAAACAAGCAAAATCTCTTCACGGTCTATTCATAACGATGGGCTCCGTTATGGTCGAGAATCAAGAGCCTGTTTTCCTCCACAACAATATCATTTCCAAGTATGTTGCATTCGGGGAGATTTCTGCTGCCCGCAAGTTGTTCGACAAAATGCATGCTAGGAATGTTGTGTCGTATAATACGATGATAAGCTGTTACAGTTATGATGGCTCATTATGTGAGGCCTTGTCACTGTTCTCTGAAATGAGACAGTGTGCTTTAATGCCGACGCAATTCACTTATGGCAGCTTGTTATCTTGTGATTGTTTAGATGCATGTGATGGAATGCAGTTGCACGCTTTAATCGAGAAGACTGGAATACTTTATTTGGATGCTTTTGCTGGAACTGCACTGCTGGGTATGTATGCCAGGCATGGATTCTTAGATGAAGCTCTTGGAATGTTTGAATTTATGCCTAAACAGAACTTAGTGACACGGAATACTATGATATCCATGTTTGCGGGGATGGGTTGCTTACAGGATTGCATTTTTATATTATCTGAGATGATGATGAGTTCGGAAGGAGTTTCTGAATGCACCTTTGTGAATGTGCTATCCAGTCTTCAGGAAACTGATCAGAACTTGGGAGAGCAGATGCATGGGTTAATCCTGAAGTACGGATTTGATGGCATACCCTCAATCTGTAATTCTCTAATGAATATGTATGGAAAAGCAAGCAACACATTATCGGTGGAGAAAATATTTGAGAGTGCTCCTGTTAAAGATACTGTGTCATGGAACATCCTTATTGGAGTAATGGCGAAAACTGACACACCAGCCAAAGCCCTTTATATCTTTTTGAAGATGTGTATGAGTGGATTATCACCCAATGAAACAACACTTGCAAATGTGATGAAATCTTGTTCGAAAATGCAAACTCCATTTCATGGAGAGTGCATACATGCAATGATTATCAAGAAAAGATTGGAATCTGATGTGTATACCGGGAGTGCCTTAGTAAATTTTTATGCGAAATGCGATAAGGTGGAAGAAGCACATGCATGCTTTCTTGGCATAACTAACAAAAATCTGGTGTCATGGAATTCTTTGATGCTGGGATATTCAAATAGAGGCTCATCTTTTTCAGTGAAGTTGCTTCTGGATATGATCCATTCGGGCTTTTATCCGAATGAACTCTCATTTTCTACTGTTATCAAGTCATCATTGAAAACAGAGCTGCAACAACTTCATTCACTGACAATCAAAATGGGTTATAATGAGAATGCTCATGTGTCAAGTTCTCTTATAATCTCTTATGCTCAAAACAATCTGGTGTCTGATGCACTTAACTTTATTGGCTCCAGTTATGGTGAACTCCCTATTGTTTCGTCCAATATCATAGCTTGGATATGGAACAGAACAGGCCAGTATGAAAAAACACAGGAATTATATGCTACAATTGACAATCCAGATACTATATCTTGGAATATCTTGATTGCAGCTTGTTCCAGGAATGGTGATCACAAAGAAACCTTTGAACTTTTCTATCACATGCGAAGATCACAAATCTGTCCAGACAATTATACTTTTGTCAGCCTATTCAGTGTATGTACCAGATTGTGTAACCTTGCACTCGGAAGTTGTCTTCATGGTCTCATCATGAAGGTTGATTTTAACCAGTGTGATACATTTGTCTGCAACATAATGATTGACATGTATGGAAAGTGCGGAAGCATCGAGAGTTCGATCAAGATCTTCAATGCCATGAAGGACAAAAACATAATATCTTGGACAGCCCTTATCTCAACCCTCGGACTCCATGGCCATGCTGATGAAGCTTTAGAGAGATTCAACGAGATGGAGGGGGCTCTCATAAAGCCTGATAAGGTTGCTTTCCTTGCAGTTCTTTCTGCGTGTAGACACGCTGGGTTTGTGAAACAAGGGATGAATCTGTTCAACGAAATGAACCCGAAATATGGAATTGAACCAGATATTGATCATTACGCGATCGTGGTGGACCTGTTGACAAGATACGGGCATATAAAGGAAGCTGAGAAGCTCATCTTGGAAATGCCTTTTGCACCAAATGCATTGATATGGCGAAGTTTTCTGGAAGGATGTAAGAAGCATAGAACTCTTGGAGTCTTTGGCGAATTAAATCCATGATTTAGTTACTGTTTTACACAAGTTCTCTAAACCAGCGCTCATGCTCTCGAGTAGAAGTTCAATTTTGAATGTTTTAAAGGTCAGTTTCTACTTCTCTATTTTTAAGTCGCCAGAAGTGCTTCTGAAGAAACTGTTCTAAGCACTATTTCAGCATATAAGATTATTTCATTTCAGCAACACTAACTTCTCGTGCCAAAAGCTGGATATTGAATCTATGCTATAATTGTTTACTTTCGACAACTTTTACTACGAATAAGATAAAGAATGTTGACAGGAACAACTGGATGGACAATAACAACTCCTGAAAGGAGAGAATGGGAGGATTCACAGAAGGCAGATGCTCCCGCATGTGCGCTTGCTTTGTAGACAAATCAGAGAGGAAGAAAAAGGCTAGTGGGGGGGTAGGTGGGTGGGGGATGGCTCTAAACACTTCACACGGCCTACACATGAGCTCACTTCCTAATTCCTATATTAGATTTATGTTGCTCATGCTCTTGTTTTGTTTGCCCTACTGCACAGACATAATAAACGTGTGTGTGTGTGTGGCCGCCCTTGATGCCAAATGTTAGTTCGTGTTGGACGCATTGCATTGCCATGCACGACCTGTAAAAGTATCATGATTGATCCAATGGCCACGAGGAAAAGGACAACAAGGTAGGGAAGGGGATGATCACATAGGAATCCTGCAATAGTGTGTCGTGTCGTAGTGTTGTATTTTTAGATCGGTAAATCAATGTGAAAGATAGTGAGGCTATGAGTATAATTCTGACTAATCATCTTGGATTGTGATGAAAGGCAGAGTATTATTTTAAGGTTTTGAGACCACCATTGCACGTGGTTTCTGTATTTCACTGAGTTAATAAACTACTGTGTAAATACCGTTGGGACTCAATCTCCCCACCAGCTGTGGATAGCTGTCCTAATCTTCGTCTTCTTCCCTCGCCCATGTGAGACCCCACTATCATTCACAGTATGGGAAAGAGAATAAATGAAAAAAGTGTTTTTTATCTTCTCTAAATTCTTATTCAAAGTGTTTTATAAAAAGTTTTTGCTCAGTCTTGAATGTGATGATGATGTTGTTGCTGTGGCTATCTTGTGCTCCTCCTTTCATTTTTCAATTGCATGTGGGGATTTGGTTGGTGATTTGATGATTTTGTATATAAGGGTTATGCTTTTCTTGCTACTGCCTGCTACTCACAATGGCACATCTTCCTCCAAAAGTCCCTCACAATTGGAGTGATTTCCCTCATCAGAAATTAGATGGCTTGAGATTCATCAACCCGGCTCACAACCACCCTTTTAGGATGGATGAGTTCCTCAGCTTCTCATCTGCTAAGCGGTGCTCCCACCGCCGGTCGATGAGCGACTCCGTCGCCTTTATGGAGGCGCCAATGGCGGAGGAGTGCAGGAGGAATGGATCAAATGGTGACGACGGGGATGATAACGGCAGCAGCAATCTTGTGGAGAGCAATGGTGGTGATGACTTTGGGAGGTTTGATGATGAGCAGCTCATGTCCATCTTCGCCGACGACAATGAAGCGGCGGCGGGGCACACCGTGTCGTGCTCGAATCCTTCGTCGCCGTCGGATCATAACAGCATCAATGTCGTGGATGAGAAGCAAGGAGTGCAGGAGCTGCAGCCCAAGCGCGAGCCTGAGGAAGTGGAGAGCTCATGCAGATCTGAGGGGGGCCTCATTTCTTCCCATGCAGCAAACTGGAACAAGGAAAATGCCAGTGAAAGGATTGCTGATCCAAAGAGGATTAAGAGGTATCCCTCTCATTTTATACTCCATGAGTTCGATTGGAATGAATGTAAATTTTACTGATAACTGATGCATAAGAAAAGACCGTGAACTCTGTTTTTGTCTTCTTTATGGTGTTTTTGTCTTATCAGGATTTTGGCGAACAGGCAATCTGCTCAGAGGTCACGAGTGAGGAAATTGCAGTACATATCAGAACTGGAACGCAGCGTTTCATCTCTGCAAGTATGTTGATCATCATCAAACTGCTACAGTACCTTCAATATTCGGTTCAGTGTTATCCAATATCTCTAGCAATTAACTGATGTGGGATTGTATCATCTGAAGGCCGAAGTTTCAGTGTTATCTCCAAGGGTCGCTTTTCTGGACCACCAACGCTTGGTACTCAATGCAGACAACTGTGTCCTCAAGCAAAGAATAGCAGCTCTGGTCCAAGACAAAGTGTTCAAAGATGGTAGTAATATACATGTTCCCATTTTTCTCTTCCAATTATGTGCCAAAAAAAAGGACTTTGTTGTTCAGATATGTTTGCTGTAAATTTCAGCCCATCAAGAAACGCTCAGGATTGAAATTGAGAGACTGAGACAAGTATACTGCCAACAGAAAATGACTACGGAGATTGCCGCCGCGCCGACCGTGAAATCACCACCGAGGGCCGGTTCCGCCGGCTGCACCATTGTGGAAAACGAGCAGCTTGCTGTCAACTAGACACCTGCATACTCCTAATTAAATTATTAAGGTATATGATTCAAGAATTAAGGTGACATTTATATCTGAAAAGTTACATCTCAATACCTTGAATTATTACTTGAGCAGGTAGAACATCAAGTGGAGCGAGCATTTCCGAGCAAAGCTGGCTGTACAAGCTCATTGCTGTCCTCATCTCCTTATTGTGGCTGTGGAAAAAAAAAAACTTTCTTCCCTTGCCTTTCTGTGGATTAGGGCTGTTTTCTTGCATAACTTTGGTTGTTTTAATTGGGTATTCATTCTTTCAAGAATCAGTGGGTTTTCATCAGAGAAACCACAATTCGTGTGATGTATACTATAAAGGAGGAATAGGTTGTCCGGTTGGCCATCATTTGATGTGGCCCTTTTCATTAGATTAGCGATATCATGAAATCAGTTTGAGCAACCAAAATTCTTAAACAGATACCCCATCAAGAACTTGATTACACTTCAAATCAGGATATGGCTACGGTGATTCAAAAGGTGTTACTGTAATCAATAATTGACATCAGCACATAACACTACGCGCCACCTGAATTTCTAACACGTCAAAAGTCACGTAATACCAAGAGTTGAGGCGAAAAAAGCTTCAGCAGTTTCTTCTTTGGGTTGTCGAATTGGAGAAGGCTCAGCAACTTGACGCACTTTTGTCTTCAGTTTCTGGATTCGAGAGGGTTTCAGTAACTTCAAGCCCCTTTTCTTCAGCTTCTGGATTTGGGAAAGATCCAGTAACACCAACCTCTGTTTCTTGAATTTCTGGAATTGATACAGGTTCAGCAACTTCAACCTCAGTTTCTTGGATTTCTGGATTTGATAAAGATTCAGCAACTTCAACCTCTGTTTTTTCAATTCCAGGATTTGGAAACCCTTCCGCAACATGTCCCGTTTCTTCAATTTCTGGATTTGGTACAGGTTCACCAATTTCAAGGCCTGTTTCTTTGCTTTGCATAGCTTTTCTCTTCCCACGAAACTGAATCAGTCCTTGAAAGGCAGCCTCAGTATCTGCCAGTTTATTGTTCAAAAGATTAACCTTCTCAAGATACCCATTGAATTGACAGATATATTCCTCTTCGGCCTCCTTCATATTCTGGCTAATAATTAAGCAATTAAGCCTATATTCTTCCTCCTGCTTCCTGCGAAGTCTTTCGATTTCTGCACCTGACAGCATAAGCCCTCCAGGACCAGCATCTTTGTAAGTAGATTCCTCAGGAAGCTGAGCCCGCTCCCTGTATTCATCAAATGCTTTTTGGGTCTCCTTAAAAGCCTTCTTGTACCCATCTAGTACGCTGCCCATCAGATGTAACTCACGTTCAAGACGATAAATTTCTCGATCTTTCTTCTGTACTTCTTCCAATCTGGTCTTATGCAAATGCTCTAGCGCAGCATCGCGTTTCTGCAACTCAGACAGTAGTATCTCTTGGTTCATACTTGATTGCTCAACGTCCTGCTCCCTTTGCTGATGAAACATCATTGCCCTTTCACTGGCTTTCTGAATTATATCCATGCACATTGGCAGATCCGATAGCATATCATCCCAAGAATCATTGGTTCTCAATCGCTTGTTGTGTTGATTGAATGAATGATAGGAAATATGATTGTCCTCTTCCATTACCCTCTTCCCAGAGTTGTTAAATAAAGGTGGATGAGAAGTAACTTGTCGCATATCAGCTCCGATATCCACTGAAGATGAGTTAGTGAGGTGACCTTGTGAAATGAATGCCATTTGGTTTACTTGAAGAAAATTACCAGTGAATCCATCCCCTTCAAGAGAATTTTCGTTTGGGAAATCATGAAATTTTTGCTCGGTTTCCTCTTCCTCCTCATCCATCCCTTCAACTTCAGCTTCCTCTTTGCCATCACCAAAGCTTACGAACTCCATAGGATTTACTGCAGTACACCGCTGCAAGAAATGCTCTTGCTGATCATTTTTTCCATTCAAAAGCCACTGACCTTGCTCTCCTCCTCTTCCATCCTCATCAGCCTCCTTGCACGCCTCGCTATCCATCCTAACCACATCTTTCAGATCTTCCTCTTCCTCGCTATCCTGTCCTAACGTCAGCTCAGTGCTTGGTCCTGCTATTGCACAGCCCCCCTCCTCTTCGTGGCTTTCAAATTCACCATCGGCCTTGGTATCCCCTTGGTCTAGATGGTCGTCTTCTTTCCTACAGATTTGATCAATTTCCATATCACCTGCACAGGGGTCTTCCATCAAGAATAGCTCCGGACGCTGAACTTTTATCAAGTGCTGCAAATGTGCTGCATAATAACAATTCTCCAACTGAGCTCCTTGCTTCAACTCCTTCTCCACCATGAACCAAAATAACCCGGCCCAGTCAACCTTCTCCGGGTACCCATCCTTTATCAACTTCAACCACTCCATAATCTCATTGGGCATCATCCACATATCCTCATGCAACAGTACCCAATCCGATACAAGGTCGAGCATGAACGCTACGGAATCATCGGACAGAGGCTCAGTGTCCAAGTCCACTTCTATAACACCAGCATTTCCCTTCTCCTTCTTCAATGGCAACTTCAAAGCACGAGCCAGGTCTGCTCTATTGACCACTACACGATAATCATCGACATAGCTAGCCCGCAACTTGGGCGTGTAACTAGCAATTAACTGCGCGACCAAGTTCACACGTATGTCCCTATCAAAATCTATGTGAACAAAGTCCCACAGGCAGAGCTTCCTCAAAAGCTTTTCGTACTTTTCAAAATCAAGAGCCTTGGGGCGTATAAAAGGAATTGGGTTCAATCCGGTCATTAGGGTTTGCAATTTTTCCCCATCGGCTTTCAATTTCTGAATGCTGGCCTTTCTCTTTTTCCTCTTTTTAGACCCCCTGCGGGTCAAGGAGTGTGTCGAGGACGGTGTCGACTCGAGGCTGGCATCGTGTGTTGATGACACATGGGGGGACGTGATTGGGGTTTCAAGAAGAGAAGGCATACCTGGGGAATACCCGTATGCTTCTTCCTCCTTTTCATCGTCTTCCTCTTCTTCCTCTGAGGTGTTCTCTTCCAGCAACATAACTGACTGATTCGAAGCAGCGATGATTTCCGATTCGGAACTTAGTGGCGGGTCGTGCTGATTTGGGTTATCTAGGTTTAGGTTGAGGGATTTTTCGCAATCGCCGCCGCATTCCTTGTATTGCTCCTCCGGCGGGGATTGAGGGGAAGCGGACATCCTAGATTGTGAGGTATACTTGCTAAAAATGTAAGGAATAAGGTTTTGAAGTTCAACTGAGGTTCTGGACGGCGGATCTGGGGAGACATCCCGTTTTTCATTTCAAAGATTCCTAGGGCACGGATCAGGTGCAATACAGATTCCATTGGGCCCCATTGGGCCCCATTGGCCCATGGCCCAATGCTGTTCAAACGAATTCAAAAAATTTCTAGTCCAAATTACATTAGATTAAAATTCCTCATGTCTATATATGTGTCTCTTTCCGTATGATTAAAATCAGACGATGCAGATTAATACAATATTTCTGCAGGTCTTTGGGTTGACTCAGTTCGTCATTTTGACCCGGTTAATTTGGATCGTCTAATTTCAAACCTACGGATAGAAATATAAGTCTGGATGTAAGGAATTTTAATCTGGATGTAACATCTTGAACTGGAAAATTTTAACAAATAAATGAGCAAGCATATATATATAAAGGATCATGTCACGCTTACTAAGTAAATTTTTACTAAATTTTGTAACTTTTGTAAAATGACTATTTTATACAAAAAAAAAAACTGAAAAACCTTGTCATGCAATTTCTTCACCGAACCAAGATCACATTGGCCTAGTGATGTGCGTGTGTGTGAGTGTGAGTGGTTGTGTGAAGTCAAGGGTTCGAATCTTTGTACCACAAAAAAAAATTAAAAAAAATCTTCACCGATATGGAGTATATTTATTATGGGACAGGTTCAACTTACCTATAAATTTACATCTATATGATTTCGTTGCCCGTTGACGGAATTGGGCACATCGTTAGAAAGCTTATACATAGTAGATCATATGTTCAAGTTTTGGTCCGATTCCGACAACGTTATCACTGCTTAACGGAGGGTTATAAATTCCCTTGGGTTAAGTAGTCCTAAATAAAGTTTTAGAAAATTCCGGCGACTTCGTCGCCGAAACTGGACCAAAACTTGAACATATGATCTCCTATATATAAGCTTTCTAATGATGGGCTTAATCCATCAACGGGCGATCTTAGTGGCCGAAACTAAAAATGAGTGTAAATTTAGATGTAAATTTATATGTCCATATAACATGCCCCATTTATTATATTATAATATATATTACATTATTAAACTATATTATATTTTAATAAAGTAAAATTATTGAATAAAAAATAAAATAAAATGTATTTTTAATGATTTTGGCAACTTCACTGCCGAAAAAACTAAAACCCCACTAAATATAGATTTTAAGAGCAACAAACTTAACTCAAATCTTAAACGGTGTGTTACGAGTATTAAAATAAAAGTTTAGGACTGATTCCTAATTCGGAATTCTCGTATCAAAATCTTTCAGGAATTGATTATAAATTTTGATTACGGAGACTTCGCTACCCAAAAAAATTAAAACCCTAATAAATAGTCATTTAAAGAGCAAAATACTTAACCCTAACATAAAACGGTGTATTATGAGTGTCAAAACAAAAGTTTTTTTTAATAAAAATTACCTAAATTTTGCTTCTTCCTTACAATGTTTGATATTAGTAGGTTTTGCCGAAACATTACAAAACAACACCAGGATGAGGAATATGGAGTGCAAGAACCATGTAGCATTGATAGTTTTGCTTCTTCCTTAGTCTGTGGTTTGTAGCATAAGTTTGGAGCAACAATGTAGTTTTGATGAGTTAATTTTGTAAAAAAAAATGATTTATAATCCTAGCAGTATCCTATAAGGCTCAGTTTGGTATCTAGGTTTGGTATGGTTAATTGGGAAATTTGGGGGTTGTCCCCGTCAGAACACCGTTTGGTATCCGCATTTTTAAAAATGGTCTGACCGGGGGTTACTCTCTGGGCAGGGACAATCGCGGGACATCCAAGGCAATTTTGTTCCTCCTGGCAGAAGGGTTAACAGAGACCCGAATTTATCCTGGAATGCAAAATTACTGATTTACCCTCATTACATACACGTTTAACATTTCCTTTCGTTCGATTTTCACGATTTAAACCTCATTTCCTTTCTTTCCGCAGCGGCGACCCAAACAGCAACATCGGAATCTCGTCATCATTCCGCAGAAAAGTCGACGGCGTAGACCGTCATCGGTGTTTTCGTCTTGTGTAAGCCAAATTCTTACATTTTCACCTTCCAATTTATCTACATTTCGCAAATTTCATTCGAAATTTGGCTGCTAGGGTTAAGGTTTTTTGCTACTGTCTATTGATTCATTCGAAAATTGGTTGAGTTTGGCATTCTTCTGGGACCATGTTTCGTTTGATTCTGGTGGTCTGTTACTAGTTTTTTTAAGCTCTCTCGGCTTCCACTTTCATATCTAGTTTGTGCCCAAATTGAATTTCTGTGCGGTTCTCCTTCCTGGTTGATTTCAATTCTTGATTTTTACACTTCGCATAACTGGTGCAGATGGTATATTTATGTTGAACTGTCCTGTTCTAATTTTATGGTTTCTGATTTTTTGGTTTCGGAAAAATCTGAAAACTTGCTCATGTTCTGTTGACATTGGATCAACAGAAACTCAAAACCTTGATCAAAACTGATTTTTCAAAATTGGGAGAACGTTTCTATTTCTAATCATGATTTTTCAAAATTGGTAAAATGTTTCTGTTTCAAAAATCGTTGACATTTGGATACAACAATGGTACCAAGATTTCAATTGACAAGTTCTGTTGAAATGTCTGGACACCCAAAATGGATCAAAACAGAACTGATCATGTTCTGGTTTTTGATCATGTTCTTGGTTCAGATTTTGTGTTGTCATTTATTGATGATTTTCTGTTGAACTGATCATTTTCAAAAAATGTACCAAAACTGATCATGTTCTGGTTTCTGATTTTTCCAAATTGTACCAAATGTATTCTGATTTTTCAAAACTATACCAAATGAGCAAGCTTTCTGATTTTTCGTATAAAATTGACCAAAATGGTTTCTGATTTTTCGTAGAATCTGAATGGACACTGACTTTGATCCTGCTGAAATGACTTCTGGTAATTACTATGATGATGACCTTCCAAGTTCAAAATCAACGTCAAGTCTTAGGAGATCATTTAAGAAGTCCGCTGCCAAGAAGAAGGCCAAGAAAAACGTGGAAGCTGCTGACCAAGCCAAAAAATTATACATGATCCCTGCCGAAGAAAAAGCTCTTCTGTCAGCGATGCTCGAACTCAACAAGGCTTGTTGGAAGTCCGGGCAAGGGTGGAAGCCAGGTTTGTAGAATTTGTGATGAGGTTAATTATATTGCGATTTGAATCACGAGTCAAACCATTTCAATTTTAGGTGCATACGAAAAATGTGCTGCACAAATCAGGAGTCAAATTCCGGGGAATAGGGTTCGAGGATCGAACATTGACAACAAATTGCACTCTTAGGCCAAAAGCTACAGATTGATTGCAGAGTTTGCTAAGAGAAGTGGGGTGGCCATTGATCAAAGCACCCATAGCATTGTTGTGGACTCGGAGGACATTTGGAAAGAATTACAAGAGGTATTATGACTGCTTTTGTAGTTTAGTTAATTATTTATAACATATTATTTGTATTCACTTTGTTTTGTTGATTGTAACAGTCCAACAGCATGTTCTTGAAGCTGAGGGGGAAGTTTTTCCCCTACTATGAACAATGGGCTGAATTGTTTGGTCAATTTCGAACTACTGGCTCAGGTGCAAGAGACCACGTGACCGCTGAAGCACAACACCACTCCCCGGAGCATTGGAAGGAGATTATTGATGAGTACAAGGAGGAGGAGGATGAGCATCAGACTTCGGAACCTGATCTGGATGGCACCCCAACCTCTGATAAATCCACAACTGTCGCCCAAAATGGTGCTTCACGTTCAGTTAAGGCTCCTAAGAAGAAGGCCAAGGTAGAGGTGCCGTCGGAGCTGGAATTAGGGGCGTCTAAAGCTTTGGCTTCAGTCCAGTCAGTATGTGATGAGATGCTAGCTACCAAGAAGGATGTTGTGGAAGAGGGTGGACCCGACACGAAGGCGACTACTTTACTGAAGCAGGTTGAACAAATTGAGGAGCTCACCTTCACACAGCAACTTCGCATCGTTGAGAAGTTATTGAAGAATAAAGAGCAGTTTAGGATTTGGCAGATTTTGGATGATGATCGTTGGCGTAGGTTTGCTTTAGGGTTGATAGCAGAGGATTTCAGTTGAGTTTACTGATTTGGCTGCACTCTTACTGTGACTATGTTCGTTTTTGTTGGACTTTGTTGATTATGTTCGTTTTTTGTGCGACTAAGTTGAATATGTTCATTTTGATTGCAAATATGTTGATTAGGTTCGGTTCTGGTGCGACTAAGTTGATTATGTTCGTTTTTGTTGCGAATATATTGATTAGGATCAGTTCTGTTGCGGTTATGTTGATTAGGTTTGGTTTGGTTGCGACTATGTTGATTATGTTCGATTTTGTTGTGACTTTGAGGCTGGTAGTTTGTTGTGATAATGTTGGTACTAATTTTTTCTTTATAGCGACTTCAATGAAAGGTGTTTTGCACTTACGCGTGTTCTGCATGTTTATTAATGTTTTTATAAAGTGTTAATACACTAAGAGCAAAATGGTAAAAGTTACAAATTCTGTCCTAAATCCTGCTGTAATTCCTGTGATACCAAACAGACAGTTGAAATTATCTCTAGTTTGTTGGGATGAATAATCAAAGATCGTATGAAGCGATAAGAAAATAACACACAAGATTTAACGTGGTTCGGCCAGAACGCCTACGTCCACGGGAGAAGAAGAGAATCAATCCACTATAAGCACAGTGATACAAGGAGACACAGAGAAAACCTCTCGCAGATCCACAACTCAAGCCTCACTTTATCCCTCCTACCTCTGACCCTAATAATTAGAAGACCATATATTTATACCCATGAACTCTAATGCAATTAAAATTCATTCAGGGACTAAAATTCGAGTCAATATAAGATTTTTAATCACATAAAAATCCCAACAGCATCTTCAGTACTTACATCATCATACAAAATCTCCTGACCACTGCCTTCGTTTAGAAATTTCCAATTAGCCGCTTCAGTCTCAGAAATTCGTAAATCAACATACAGTTTTCCTTTGGTAAGATCATACTCCTTCTCAAGTTGTTTTTCATTTTCAGTATTAAGTACTATCACCCCAGCACTTTCTTCCAAATTTATCAAAGTAATCTCACAGTGATTACCCCATTTCTGTTTGGATAGGCGATCACTACCACACAAGGATTCAGATCCAATCACACTGTCAGCCAACAATTTACTGACAGAACTCATTTGTAGATCCTGAAGCTCAACCCTTTTCTCTGAATTTCTTATAAGCTCTTTTTTAATAAGCTCCAATGTAGACAAATCTTTCTCGCCATGTGTTTTCACCACCAC
Organism: Pinguicula primuliflora; assembly: GCA_025802335.1. Classification (NCBI taxonomy): domain Eukaryota; kingdom Viridiplantae; phylum Streptophyta; class Magnoliopsida; order Lamiales; family Lentibulariaceae; genus Pinguicula; species Pinguicula primuliflora. The sequence goes on from JAOYMZ010000003.1 coordinate 1,321,878, forward strand.
TATATCTTTATGGAAAGAAACTACAGCAGGTTCGTGACTTATCTTTTCCAAAATAGAAGATTCCATATTCCCTTATATTAAAACTTCTGCAAATCTAACCTTTTTTTACTGCATAACCACATCAGCTAGAATCATCGTACTTTCCCCACTTGCATTCAGCAGAGAGTTAGCATCACCTATTTTTCCAGTTGGATCAATCCCCTCATTCAACTGCTTTGTGATTTCTGCCGACTCAGTAATCGGCAATTGAATATCAGCTGGCAGGGGAGAATTTTCTGCATTACAATCTTCTGGGAATTCGTTCATAACTTCCTTTTTGTCTGCCGTGTGTTGGGGATTTTGGGCACATGACTTAAGTTCATTAGTACTTTGTTACATATATTAGTATATTTGTTACACTAACGC
>JAOYMZ010000003.1:1322382-1342721 GCA_025802335.1 Pinguicula primuliflora
TGATACAGAAAGCATGTGACATGAAGCTAATGGAGCCATTACAGATTGGAGCTGATAAGGTAGAGGTATCACATTTGAAGTTTGCAGATGATACGATTCTTCTGGGCCAAGCTACATGGAAAACTGTCAAATGTTTCAAGGGCATTCTGAGAAATTTTGAGATGATCTCAGGTCTAAAGATGAATTATATGAAGAGTGGCCTGACTGGAATCCATGTTGGAGAACAAACTCTTGCAGATATGTCAGATTATCTGAATTGCAGCATAACTCAGTTCCCATTAATCTATCTAGGGTTACCAATTGGAGGTAACTCAAAACAGACAAAGATATGAGATCCTGTGATTGAGAAATATAAAAGAAGATTGAATATGTGGAACAAACAAATCACTCTCTGTTGGAGCCAGTTCAGCACTTCCTGTCTACTACTATAGTCTCCTCCGAGGCCCTAGATCCATAACATCCAAAATTGAGAGAATACTGAGAGATTTTTTCTGGAAATCCAATCCAAAAAATAGAAAAACACACGGGATAGCCTGGAGCAAAATTGCACACACCAAATCTAGGTGGGAATCCGATAGATTGAGCCCTTCAACAAGGCTCTACTGGGAAAATGGGGAAACAAAATCTTATGTGGAAAAGATTATCTTTTTTGCAGATTCTCAGGTCAAAATATGGAACAAATGGAAGATTACACATTAGTGATATGCTTGAAATGAAGCCTGAACAAATGCAAGCAAACAAAAGAAGAGGAAGACGAAGAGGAAGAGCTTATGAATCACAATACTGGCAGGACATAAAAGATATACTCTCTGAAGATTGGTTCTGCTCAAACTAGAAAAGGGAAATTGGCAATGGCAGCAACACAAAATTCTGGGACGAGTTATGGACTGGTGATGCACCATTGAAGACAATGTACCCTCGACTGTACAGAAAGTCATCCAACAAAACATCATTAATCAGCAACATGGGAGAGTGGACAGAAGGAACTTGGAATTGGACACTCTCATGGTAGAGATCACTAAATGGAATAGAAGAAGAACAACTGGAGGAACTAATGTCATCCATAAACTCTGTGCTTGTACAGGAAAATTCAGAAAACAAATGGTGTTGGAAACAAAGCTTGGATGGCCAATATGACGTGAAATATGCATACGAGGCCATACTGAAGACAACACCAGCACAGTGCTGACACAGCAACAAAGCTACAAACAGTCTGGAACAAGTTTGTCCCAAGCAAGGTATCCATATTTCAATGGAAACTACTTCAAGAAAGACTGCCAACAAAAAAGAATCTGAAAAGAGTACACATAATTGCGGCAGAAGAGGAGATTCCATGTATTCTGTGCGAAGAAGGAAGTGAAGATGAAGAACATCTATTCAAACATTGCAGCTTCACCCTAGACGTATGAAAGAAGTTATTAAGATGGCTCACTATTGAGGAGATAATAACATAATCCCCAGACTATGATGAGCTCATGCAACTGAAACCGAATGGAATCAACTCTCAAGCTTGGAGCTCAATATGGGCAGCTGCAACCTGGTCTGTTTGGTCACAAAGAAATAGGAAACATTTTGAAGGAGAAAAGCTGTCACTGGAGGAACTTGGAAACAAAATTATCACAACCACCTGGCAATGGTTCAAGGCAAAATCTAAGAAAAGAAACTTCATTCACAATCTGGCAGTCTGGTTCACCTTACCTTTAGAATGTTTAAAAACTCTGTAAGTAGATAGCTTAGCTACATAGCAGCCGTACTCAAGGAGAAAACACTCTTGTATAGAGACAGCACAAAATTTTGTTTAATACACTTTTGCTTACCAAAAAAAAAAAGTTATACCTCGGCTGATAGACTTATCTCAGACTAGTTTTATAAAGGAAAGACAATTTACGACAGCATTATAGCTGCACGGGAAGCAATTCATACATTACAAACTAGTAAAGGCCGTGTAAAATTTATGGCGATCAAATTCGACCTCGCAAAATCCTTTGATCGGCTACGACAATCCTTAATACAAGACACTCTTCATGACGCTGGCACACCCACACTACTTAACAATGTTATTATGTCATTGTTATCTATGAGTTCCTTACAGATTATTTGGAATGGGTAGCGGGGCAAGTACATACACCATCCATTAGTGTGAGTCAAGGAAATCCTGTATCACCTTATTTGTTTATTTTATGTATGGAGCGACTATCTCAGATCATACAAAAGCATGTGCAAGGTAAACAGTGGAAACTGCTATATTTTGGCAGGCAAAAATTCCAGCTTTCACACTTGACGTTTGCAGATGACTTAATTTTCATTGGCAAAGCAACCATGGATCGAGCTCTCAATATTCATGTTCTATTGGAGATGTTCAGCGAGTTCTCGACTTTGAAGATCAACAAAGCTAAATCGGCACTCTTTTTCTCCAAAAATATAAGCCTCCAGGAGGCGGACTGCATTAGCAATGCTCTAAGAATTTTAAAGGTTGAGAGTTTTGGAAAGTACCTAGGGATACACCTTACCATAGGCCGAGCCTCTGCGGCTCTACATCAGAATCTTATAGAAAAAGTGAATAGCAGACTCTAAAAATGGAGTGCTCAATTAATCTCCCAAGTCGGATGCCTTACTCTGTGTAAAACCATCCTTAACGCTCTCCCGATGAATAGAATGCAGACAATGGCTCTCCCAAAAACCACTTGCCGAAAAATTGATGGTCTTATTAGGAATTTTCTATGGGGTGGTAGTCTGGAGGACAGAAAACACTCTCTTATTAAATGAAATGTCTGTTGCCGACCTAAACCTATGGGAGGCTTAGGACTTCAGAAAGCTGGAGATATGAATCAAATAATGTTACTGAAAATTGTTGGGGACTTACTAGCAAGTCCACTCATACCCTGTATGGAAATCCTTGGGGCCAAATATGAGTTCAATAGAGCAGATCTTCTACTGCACACACCAGGCCATATTCGAGGCTCTGGTGTCTGGAAACAGCTCAAGAGAATGCTCTCATTGGGCCGTTCACACATAGGATGGCAACTCGGTTCGTTTCTGGACAGATTGCTGGACTAGTCTCCACGATCCCCTATACCCTTTGGCTCAAACCAAAATTTTGGATTCCGACTTGATTTCCACTGTCTCTAGTTTTGTCTTATCTACAGGAGAATGAGATATTTCGAAACTATCTGCTAGCTTGTCACTTACCGCAGTTGAGGCTACCTCTCACTACCCCCTCCAACACCGGATGCTGGCTCAGACTACATATGTTGGAGATGACATGCTCAAGGGAAGTATACAAACTCTTCGTTCTTGTTTAAACATCAATGGCCACCTAAAGACACTATCAGGTATACAGTATGGCGTATGCACACTCAAGAAAATATTAAGCTTTTCTTATGGAAGGCTTTAAATGGGATATTTTGGCCAAATGCTTAAAGAACCCGTAGAAAATTGAGTACAACTTTGTGCTGTCATCTTTGTGGAAATATCGAAACTATCCTACATGTTCTTCGAGATAGTTATAGAGCTAAATTGGTTTGTTGCAATTTAGTCTTTCCATCCCCACCCTTTTTTTAGACCATTCCAGACTCCTCTAGCTGACTTACTTCAAACCTGACTAAATATTCGATTGACCTGACTGGTCCATCTGTGTTTGCACTTACTTGCTGGTTTCTGCGGCATTGCAGGAATGATGAAATCTTTCAAGGAAAGCCAATAACCGGTGTTGAGGGTAGTAACCAAATCTGGACGATGGTGCAATCCAATAAGCGGATGTTTCTCCATGGCAACAGAATCAGTCTCCGCTCCCAACACACTCATCAACCTTCTGGTCAAACTATCGTCGAACCATGAAGCATTCCTCATCACCCCAAACTCCACCTCTTTTGTTGATGCGGCGATGATAAGGCACAATAACAGAGCAACCATTGCTGGTCATTTCCAGGATTTAAGAGGAAACTGACAATTTGGCTTTAACATTCATTGGGCGATGCCCACCACTTACTGTAGAGTTGTGGGGTATCTGGCATGAGCTTAAGATTCCAATCCAAAATGGTTTTGATCACTTGTGCCTTTTTACTGATTGCATGGAGGCGATAAACATGTTGAATGACTTGAGGGAGGACTAGAATGGTTCATCCATTATGATGGCCGTCAGGGATCTGTGTAGAGAAATCACAACTTTGAAAGTATCATATATTTCCCGAGAAGAAGAAAATGGCCAAGCGGATGAAATGACCAAGCGTGCACGTAAACATGAAGATTATATGACGAATTTCCTCCTTGCACGGCCAAAACATGAGTTACACCACAATCCTGCAATGAGGAACTCCTGTGGGAGGAACAGCTCTGATCAGACAGAGACCGAGTTGCTAACAGTGCACGCTAATCAGCTGTCCTCCTTGACTTATCCCAATTTTACTCGCTTTAACCCGCTTTGAACAAGTCGTTGTTTGGTCCTGACCTTCTCTGTGTTTTAGTGTTTTATCACCCCATGTATAAAAAAAATCCATACTTATTAATCTGAGCACCTTTACAGTAAGACTATGTTTGTAAATTCTTGTGCTTTTGTAAAAGTAACTTCTTTGTAAAAACTTCTAAAAAATGTGCCTTTATAAAGAAGTTATAAAGTGTTTGCAGTGAGTGATTTATTCTGACAAAAGTTAAAAAAATAGTGCTTGTTTATATTGGCAAATTATCGATTGCTATAACAATTGATGAGTATTTTTGTATTATCGATTTGTTTATATAAGCAAAATTATCTTAAAAGTGAACTTTGAAATAATTACAAAATTATCTTAAAAGTGAACTTTGAAATAATTACAAAATTATCACAGTCTTTAAGCGTTCCAGACCTTTTAATTTTTGGGCTGTTGGGATTTTTACAACGTTAGAAACTAAAATCGCAAACCATTTAAAAAAATCAAGAATTTACAAACATCGTATAAGTGGAGATTAAGTGGAGATTAAATTTATAAAATAAATTTTTTAAAAATAAAAAATATAGAAACTCAACTGAAAATCTTACATGACCCCCCCACTCCCACCCCAACCAAAAAAAAAATGAAAAAGGACAAGGAACAGACGCAAGAGTTCAAGAACACGGGGAAGGATTTTTCATAAAATCTCTGTAAATAAATATATAAAAGATTGTTGAAATAAAAAGTATTACAAATTCTTTCTGCTTCGTCGATGATCATCCCATTTCTCATGGATTCATTCCCGATATGATTGATTGGGTTGGCTCCAACTCATCGACTTAGGGTTTACCGATTTGGAGCTCTGGGTGCCAATCAGTCAAGGCAGAGGCCTCCGCCGTCATCATCGGCAGGTCGAGCATGGTTCTTTCTCCGGCCTAGTCTTCCTCAGCATCACTCTCTACACTATCTCACTCAAACGCAGATGGATTTCGCCAGCAGACATGCGGCGACACCTCAAGATCAGACACCGCTCACGCCATCCGCACCACCGTCTTCATCGCCCGCTGCACCCGCTGAAGAACTAGAGTATGTAGCTAGATACTCGGTCACGAAGCACTCGTGGCGCGGTCGGTACAAGAGAATTCTATGTATTTCGAGTTATACGATTATTACATTGGATCCAAACACACTGGCCGTGACGAATTCATACGACGTTGGAAGTGATTTTGAAGGTGCTTCCCCTATTATCGGGAGGGACGATGGTTCTAATGAGTTCAATATTAGTGTGCGGACTGATGGGAAGGGGAAATTTAAGGGAATCAAGTTCTCGTCCAAGTACAGGGTAAGTATATTGACCGAACTGCATAGAGTAAGATGGAGTAGAATAGCTGTTGTTGCAGAGTTTCCAGTTCTTCATGTGCGGAGAAGGACCTTAGAGTGGTTGCCTTTTGTAAGTCCCTCACATCGAATATCTTTTACTTACTTTGTCTAAGATTATGATTTCTAAGTTTTATTTTTATTGGATTTCTTTGATTTACCCTTAATTATTGCTGAGAGTGATTGGGATTTATCTTTCTAATATTGAAGTATTGAATGTCACATGCACTATGGGTGTAGTCGCATTAAGTTATTCATGTAATCTTCTATGATATATTGTTCTGATTCTTAGCAGGATTCTCGAGCAATTCGTGTCCTTCGATATGTTATCTGTAGCTGTAACAATTAGTTATACTCTCTCAGCTCTAGGGTATTCAATTGTTCGTTTCTTATATTCTCCATGACATTGCCATTCACTGGACGCCATTGTAGGTTATGCATCAATACTAAGATTTACACTCAATAGTTAAAACATATTTGTGGGAATTTCACTAGATTGTTTTACACCGTGTCAAATATATCTTTTTTTCACCGTTGTTGCTAAACAAGACGATACAATTTGCAATTTTTAATCTGCTAGCAATTACAACTTCTTTCACCAGTTGGGTATTATCTCTGGTATCCTCTGTGCCATGACTAGGATATTAATTTTCAGCTGCTTGGAAAAAGCTAATCATTTGTTAATAATTGTTACTAGTACCCTTTCCCCTGGTTACCCTATCTAACTTCTCTTTTGCATCGTTGAAACTGGACAGTATGACACACAGTCGCAGCCGCCTGTTTCATACTTTAACTCTTTAATAATAACTCTCTTTCTGTAATGCTATTAACTGAGTAACATTGTCTGATTAGTGAACCTGTAGTTTGATCGGTTTTGCTTTCAGGACCTTTACAAGCTGCAACTGCTCGTTATATGTAGATCATGTTTTTGCAGTCACAGCTGCTGTAATTTACTGCCTGTCCATCTCTACATTTTGGCGTATCACTATTTTTTATATCCTCCCAGTAGTTTTATTGCACATGAGTTAATTTCTGTATGCTTGAGATTATTTTACGGAGGGTGCTATTGATATCACACAGTTTTTATTTTCCCCTTGAATTATTAGTGTTATAGTATGATTTAGTTATGCAACCTTCAGTTTAGCTTCATTGGTTAATATAATCATTTTGAGTTGGCAGTGCTAGTTTAAATATTCAATTTTCTCGCCCACCTTTTGCCAGATCCCAATGTGCACATATTTTGTTTTCTTATACAAATTATCATTTGATTGCAGTTTTCAATGTTCTTATTTCTTCACTCTTGTAAGTTCAACACACGTTAATGTTTTTTCCCATTTTTTCTTGTTGCTGCTATTTCATTAGGGTGCTAACATTTGTATTCTGCATGAGAGGGATTTGGAATTATCATTAACCAATTCTTTCTGAGTAGTTTGAAAAATATAGGCAATGCTTATATTTCTGTACTTGATGATGCTTTTCCCTGATTTGTTGAAACAAAGTTTATGCTGTTACTTTCATCTGTTATCTGATACTCTGAATATTGGCCAGTATCATTTTATGTGTAACCTTATACGTGCTCATGTTGCGGGGACATGTTATTTAATTTTTATTTAATGTACATACCAATCTCATATCTTCATAATAATTTGACTAAAATTTCTGGTGCAGAAAATGAAAGTTACATATGTTGGGGTAGAACTGATAGACTTGAAGTCTGGAGACCTGCGGTGGTGCTTAGACTTCAGAGATATGGATTCTCCTGCCATAGTTCTCCTCTCTGAACCATATGGAAGAAAAAATGTTGACCATGGTGGATTCATTTTATGTTCCTTATATGGAAGGAAATCTAAAGCTTTCCAAGCTGCTTCAGGGACTTCCAATACTGCTATTGTATCAAACTTAGTATGAAATTTACCTTCTTCTGTTCTGTTCTGTTCTCTTGCATTGAATGTTAAGTCATCATTTTACTCTCTGCAAGTTGCTAAGGACTGCGCAGAAAACTTTGTCCAGTACTTTAAACAGTTACTGCTGCGGACTAATATCAACTACTAATTCGATTCTGTTTTAACATATTCCTCCAGACTAGAACTGCTAATTCTATGGTTGGGGTATCCTTAGTTGTTGATACTTCTCAGTCACTTACAATTACAGAGTATACGAAGCAAAGGGGTAAGCTTTGACTTAGATAATTAGCCTTTTGCATTTGTAGTCCTTCCTGCTTTCACCTTCCTGATATATGTTCCATGGTTTTCCATTATATTTAAAAATTAGCTAAGGAAGCTGTGGGGGCAGAAGAGACTCCGTTTGGTGGTTGGTCAGTTACAAGGTTGCGTACTGCAGCACATGGAACAGTGCGTTCTTCTGGGCTGAGTTTGGCACTGGGACCAAAAGGCGGACTTGGGGATTCTGGTGATGCTGTCTCTCGTCAGCTTATTCTTACCAAGGCCTCACTTGTTGAAAGGCGCCCAGAAAACTATGAAGTAAGAATGCGCCGTAAGTTTAGCACTTTTTATGGAACTAATCCCGGGGTTTGTCTTGTTTTCTAGATAAAAATTTGATTACTGTTGCACAGAGGACTTACAAATTTATCCCCAAGCACTTCAAATATTACACCATGTTCAATTATTTTGTACCCAGGAGGTTCTATGATTGGTCAATTACGATTTTTCATTTCAGTGTTATCTGCGTTTTTATTTAATCTCTTTATCAATTAGTGAATTATCAAGTTTTTTTTTACAATTTTGTTTTGATTTTTCACACATGTTGATGATAATTTTCTTATGTTCCAATTCCTGAAACTTTGGCATGTTCCCTATTTTGGCTCAGTTATGACTTGAATCTATTATTCCACCTAGCATTCTATCAGGGAAGTCTCAATTTCCCTTTTAGATAAAAGGCTTACCAAATACCTATGAGGAATCTAAAGTGGAACTCTCTTATATAGGGTTAGGAACTTCCATGTGGCAGTGCCAGAGGTTCCTACCTTTTTACTGTTTGCCCTTACGCTTCTACTTAACCATGATCTGCCACTGCACTTATTTCTGATTGTTGTCGCGAATTCGTAATTGTTCTCCATGATATGAATTGCATTCACTGTGCAGGCTGTTTTAGTTCGACCTTTATCTTCGGTCAGTGCCCTTGTTCGTTTTGCTGAGGAACCACAGATGTTTGCTGTTGAATTTAATGATGGATGTCCTGTCCATGTAAGTAATTTGGCTTCTGGAATGTATTGCGTCTTTGTCAAGTTCTAACTTAGAAAAGTGATGTTTCTTTGGGAACTATTTAAGAAAGTAATGTTGCTTGCGTGTGATGATTATTCCAGGTGTATGCTAGCACCTCCCGGGATAGCGTACTTGCAGCTGTTCTGGATGTTCTACAGACCGAAGTATGCAGCTGTCTTTTGGAAATATAGGGAATTACATTTTGTGCCAATAGTTTCTGATGTTGTTACAGATTGCAAGATTTGGTTGGAGTTAAAGTGTTTGCATTGGATGCATATATCAACATTTAATGATTATAGTAATTGAGGTTATCACCGGCAATCTTATTGGATTAGATTTAGGTTAATATGTGTCTTGTCTTATGCAGGGTCAGTGCCCTGTGCCCATATTGCCAAGACTAACAATGCCTGGTCATCGAGTTGATCCTCCTTGTGGCAGAGTTCATTTACTAAATCCTCAACAACAGCAACGGGCTGTTGCTGATGTGGAAATTGCAATGATGCATTTGAAGCACCTAGCAGCAGCTGCCAAAGATGCTGTGTCTGAGGGAGGCTCTATCCCTGGTTCAAGGGCTAAATTGTGGCGCAGGATAAGGGAGTTTAATGCATGCATCCCATACAGTGGAGTTCCCATTAGCATCGAAGTACCTGAGGTGACATTGATGGCCTTGATTACATTACTTCCTGCTGCTCCAAACCTTCCTGCGGAATCCCTTCCCTTGCCACCTCCTTCTCCAAAAGCGGCTGCTACTGTTATTGGTTTTGTTGCTTGCTTACGCAGGTTGCTGACTTCAAAAAGTGCTGCTTCACATGTTATGTCTTTTCCTGCCGCTGTTGCTAGAATCATGGGGCTCCTTAGAAATGGGTCTGAAAGTGTAGCTGCTGAAACTATAGGGCTTATTGCGATGCTTATTGGTGGTGGCCCTGGGGATACAATTGTTTTGTCGGATGCAAAAGGAGAACAACATGCAACAATTATGCATACAAAATCTGTATTATTTGGCGATCAGATTTATCTATCTATCCTTGTTAGTAGGTTGAAGCCAATTTCTGTTTCCCCATTGTTGTCGATGGCTGTTGTTGAAGTTCTCGAAGCAATGATATGTGAACCACACAGTGAAACTACCCAATTTCCAGTTTTCGTTGAATTGCTGCGTCTTGTAGCTGGCTTGCGACGACGCTTGTTTGCACTGTTCGGGCATCCTGCAGAAAGTGTCAGAGAAACAGTTGCAGTAATCATGCGTTCCATAGCCGAAGAAGATGCTGTTGCAGCAGAATCAATGAGGGACGCAGCACTACGTGATGGTGCGCTGCTGAGGCATTTGCTACATGCATTTTACCTTCCTTCTGGCGAACGACGTGATGTCAGCAGACAGCTTGTGTCTCTTTGGGCTGATTCTTATCAGCCTGCCCTTGATTTGTTATCTAGAGTTCTTCCACCTGGTCTAGTTGCCTATTTGCATACACGAACTAATGGGAATTCAGCTGAAGTAATATCTAATCAGGAAGTGTCCTTGATGAGTAGAAGACAGCGACGACTCCTACAACAGAGAAGAAATCACGTAGTGAAAGTAGCACCATCTCAGGGTCATAATTTGTCTTCTGATGACTATGCCGAAGGTAGTGAGCAAGCACGCCCAAGAAGTGGCTATCCTTTTCAAAGCTTAGCACCAGCTGATGCGAATGCTGGACCTGTTCAGACTTTTCAGTCTTCTCTTAATCATTCTGGTGAAAACTTTTCTAATGAGATCCTGGCTCAAAATAATGATCATTCATCACCTGGTGCACCTGCTGATAATGCAGTTCATGCCAATGATTCAGTCGAAGCAAGTGCTGCAGAGACATCTGAATTTGACGCTGCTGCATTTGGACCCCAGCATTCAGGCATATCTGCTCCAGCACAGGTGGTCATTGAAAATGCCCTTGTGGGATGCGGAAAATTGCTAATGAATTGGCCTGATTTTTGGCGAGCTTTTGGTCTTGATCACAACCGTGCGGACTTGATCTGGAATGAGCGTACAAGGCAGGAACTTATGGAGGCTTTGCAGGCTGAGGTTCATAAACTTGACCTTGAGAAGGAACGAACGGAAGATATTGTTCCTGGAGGTTCAAGTAAAGATTCTATTGGTGGGCAACAAATTGTACCTCAAATTTCATGGAACTATTCTGAATTTTCAGTTCGGTATCCCAGCTTAGCCAAGGAAGTCTGTGTGGGCCAATATTACCTTCGGTTGCTGCTTGAGAGTGGAAGTGGTGGCAGCGCACATGATTTCCCTCTGCGCGACCCCGTTATGTTTTTCAGAGCACTTTATCATCGATTTCTGTGTGATGCCGACACTGGGCTCACCGCAGATGGTGCTGTTCCTGATGAAGTGGGGTCTTCTGATGAGTGGTGTGATATGGGAAGATTAGATGGCTTTGGAGGCGGGGGAGGTTCCTTAGTCAGGGAGCTCTGTGCAAGGGCTATGGCAATTGTGTATGAGCAACACTGCAACTTGATAGGTCCATTTGAAGGTACTGCACATGTTACAGTACTCGTGGACAGAACAAATGATAGAGCTCTGCGACACCGGCTGCTTCTCCTTTTGAAGGTAAAAAACTTGACTGCTTTATTTCCTTGCCCTCTGTTCTCTGTCCAGGATAGAGTTCAATAATTAAATTCCTCATTGATCGAAACTGCATTTGAAACTATATTCATCAACAGAACCTTTCTATAGCATGTTAACATTTCTACCAAAGTATAAATTTCAGTGAACTCTTTTAGGCATATGTTGAGTATGTAAAACCGTTGCACTCCCTATTATTTTGAGTTTAAAGATGCTGAATATCCATTCTGGATAAATATGAGTCTAGGATGGAATCTGTGGAATTTATGGGGTAATGCTCTATAACGGACATTCACTCTTATGAACTGATGCTTAATAATGTGATGCTAGAAGCTAATAATGACAAGCACAAATGTTTTCTCAGATTCACTCTTCATTGATTTATGGGGTTATATTGGCAGTGTGTAAGACAATAATCTTGTGGAGCCATGAGCAATGTAGTCTGGCTACCTGTCCAGTATGAAGATTAATAGTAAAGGCATAAAATTGCATTCCTCACTACTGCAAGTAATTGTTATACAATTGATGAATGATTTTCAGAGTGCAGCACATCAGTGATTAAATTTAAGTCTAGCTTAGTGTTTCGCACTCAAAATACTCACTGGAACTAAGTAACAAGACAGAACGGTCCCGGACGACAAATATGGCTCCCTAATTGGCTAATGCGATGGGTATTTGTCTATTTGATATGTGAGTGTAGTGTCTTAGGATCTTATGGTCATATCAGGCAGAACTTTCTGTACCTCTCGAATTAGTTGGACGATATATCAGTTGAAAATTTGATCTCATGACATGGATGGAGAAATCCTGTTGCTGACCAGAGGAGCAGTAAGTTTGGGGGGTGGCGTACTTCTAACATGACCGAAGCATAAACTGTTACTGTATGTATCAGTAGGAGGCAACTGTTGCTGGAAGTCCGGAAAGGAGCCAATGGAAAAGCGAAGGCGAAACAACTGCATCTGGTGAGAGGCAGCAACAGTCAATTGTGAATAAAGACATGTGTAAGATCAAGTGTTTTAAAAAAAACTGTCCAGGATGGGAGTATCACACTGAATGACTTCCATTGTTACGTTTTATTTTATGGACCAAAGATGACTTAAATTTCGGATACCTATTATATACATTCTCCATTTCTACTCTTACAGATTGGCCCAGTCTGTTTAGACTAGACACGTGCCATCATTGTACAGAAAAATGCTATGGCAATTATTCGGAGAGCTCCCGTTTGATAATTAGCTAAAACATTCTTGTCTATCTCTCCAAATCATCTGGATGATTTTATAGCTGTTGATTTATTAGTATTCTTAAGCTATTCCAGCTCTCTGAAACTTCTCTTATTGGATGCTCTAGGATAAGTTAGTCAACTGATAATGAACGTTTAAGGACCAGGAAGTTTTCTCTTTGAGATGAGTTTATGTTGGTTGCTGTGTTACTTTTGAAGTTGTTGCAGTATCACGAAGTTATTTGTCTGAAAACTCCTTGATTGCCAAAATTTTACATTTGACGTAGTTACAAGTTAGGAATTTGCTTTAACAGATCTTATAAGGTATCCTATTGGACATGGAATGACGTTAGTGTTGGAATCTAGATTTAACTTATGTAGTATTATATTATGACTGCTATGTGGCACCGATAATTTATGTCTTCTATAATGTTATATATTGTACTCTCCATAATAACTGTATTAACACCATAGTTAGGAGTTTGTTAGATATCCGAGTAACGGTGATGGACAACATGATTGCAGTTCTATGATTTTAAACCTTGCTGGGGGTGTTATTAGAATCAGATGGGGATAGTGCTGCATGTGTTCTCTCTGACCTATTTGTTGGTAGACCGTGTAATACACTGGTGATTGGGGAACATGAACCCATCAGTCTAAATGGTTTTGATGTTAGGCATGCCTAACATGCACAATGCATGCAGAAGTGTCAAATGGGGATTGCCTTAAGAAGCACTAGCCACCGATAAATCATCACAGGTGGCTAGTGGAATATGCTTTATAGATAACTGCTGCAGATGACTGTTAAAGTAGCAAGGACCATCTGGAGAAACAACAAGTAGGAGTTTTTAGAATAGAAAAGCCTACCATTACTATGTTCGGAAGCCTGTATTTGCTTGTAAGCTGCGAAAGGAAGGCAACAATTTTAGATATTCTTGGACTGCTCTTGATGTTGCATGTAATAAGCAAACACAACATCTATGCTTTTGTGTGTTATGCTGGGTATATGTTGTAAAATTCATACACTCTCAGCATGGGAACATGAGAAAGATATGAAATGGTTTTGCAGAATACTATTGCAATGACGTTTCTCGTAACTCCATTTCAAGAAATTGATCAAATGGCTATTTTGCTTTTAGTATCTTGTTTGCCATGAACTTGTTGTTTACCTTTACGTCGAGGTTGGTGCTTGTTAAAATTAAAATATTCATAGCGATGAAATAGTATTCGAGGACATCATTGTAAAGCTATTTGCATTCTGATTAATGGTGTTGTGGCTTACATAAACTAATTGTATTCTCGGACTTACAACTGTTTATGGTTTGCTCCTATGTCTGCTAGATAACAATCTCACTTCCATAGAAACAGGATAGGCTTGCAAATTGCAATATGTCATGAATTATTATGTCAGCTAGATGACAAACTCTCATCGATTCATTTTCTTTCTTTTGTAGGTTCTAATGAAGGTTTTATCGAATGTCGAGGCATGTGTATTGGTTGGAGGATGTGTGCTTACTGTTGACTTGCTCACTGCAGTTCATGAAGCTTCAGAAAGAACAGCTATACCATTGCAATCTAACTTAATTGCCGCTAGTGCTTTTATGGAACCCCTAAAGGAATGGATGTTTGTGAACACAGGAAATGTAAAAATTGGGCCAGTGGAGAAGGATGCAATTCGAAGATTTTGGTCCATCAAGCAAATTGACTGGGCAGCACGATGCTGGGCATCTGGGATGCCAGACTGGAAAAGACTTCGGGACATACGTGAACTTCGATGGGCATTGTCTGTTCGAGTTCCTGTTCTTACTCCTATTCAGGTACGCCTCAATTTTGTTAACTGCAGTTTTTAAGATCAGTATATTCATCTTATTTTCCCACATCTTTTGAGGTCGGAGCTCCAGAGTCCCCAGCTTTTCTTATACAATATCATGTTTCAACTAGAATTTGTAGAAAGCTAGTGAACAATGGGATATGTTGCTATTTCCAAAAAAGGGATACACCTCAATCGTTTCCTATACTACCTGGTTGATGAGCTTGTAACATTCTTGAAATTGTCTTGAATATTGTGTATAGATAGTGGTCTAATAAAATTGTAGCTGATGTGTTCAAATCAAATTCTTCGCATAATGTAGATAATTCTAGTAGCATGATATGATTCTGTCGTATATGATAAGATGGAATATTCGGGAATCTTCTTTTCCAATGTCTGTGCACAGAACAGTCAAAACTTATTGGTATGATACGCTCTTTTCGTTGTATTGATCTTTCTTTGTTCTCCTAAAATATATCTATTGATAGGTATCCGTTAATAAAGTCACCTTGTCGCTCTTAGATCTTAAAGGGTAATTATCAACGGTAGTACAACCTATTTGATTATGGCGTCTCATTTCCTTGAACGCTTCAGACTGGTGGATCTCAAATTTATCCAATCACATGTTCTCTGTCCATCACTATATTTGTTTCTTTTGTGTGTGTGTCCTCCACTAGTCCTCTCTATTTCTTTTGACTAATCTTTTTATGTCAAAGTTCAGTTGAGGCATGAGTTTTAATTGTGGTATGTTTTATGCTATTTTCCACTTCTTTTAATGAGTAAGCAATATATGCATTGAAAAAGTTTCATCATATTGCTGCTCAATGTATGCATTAGTTTTGCATGCTTGATTAACATAATCCTCAAAGAATTACTAATCATAGGTAGGAGAGGTGGCATTATCCATATTGCACAGCATGGTAGCTGCTCATTCGGATATAGATGAAGCAGGGGAAATTGTTACGCCAACACCTAGAGTAAAGCATCTTTTATCAAGCCCGCGTTGCCTTCCACATATAGCACAGGTAACAGTGTAGTGCATTTTCTCATGTAATTTGGTGGAAGTTCGCAGAAGATAAATCTGGATTTCTGGTCTAATACTGTAGCTCAAACTAAAGCAGCAAGTTTTTTTTTGATGCTTATGGTATCCTTGTACTTTCTTGTACTCTTGGTACATTCCTGTCCTCGACTAATCCATAGGAGTTTGTGCAAAGGGACCCCCTCACAAACCAGGCAATACTCGGGCCCATACCCGCGGTCGTGGCCCAAGCGAGTTTCTTGTCACCAGTGGGATTCGACCCCCCAATCTCTTGTCTTGAGAGACATAAGTTGAGGTTCTCCACCACTAGGCTAACCCGCTTGGGTTGAACTAAAGCAGCAAGTTATGCACATATATTTTGTTAACTCGTATTATTTTGCTCATTTGATTGCTATGAAGTTCAAGCAAGTGAAATAGGAAAAAATTAATATATGTGGCTTGTATACTACCTTAGTTATATACTTAAATTCATTTTTACTACATGTAACTTAGCTATCATCATTAGGTTATGATGGGTGAGTGGGATTCAGTTTGTCTGCGCTGATGAAATGATTGACATGCTTCATTACTTTCAGCTATCTCTGTTCATTATCTTATCCTGGGGTTGAACTCTTACTAATGCTATTATTTTGGTTTGTCTAAATGGCTTTTGATCCGTCCATATTAACGTTTTCGTCATGCAGTTTGAAATTAGGTATTTACTCCCTTTTCCTGATTATCTTATATGCAGGCAATGCTTTCTTGTGAACCAACAATAGTTGAATCTTCTGCTGCTTTACTGAAGGCTATAGTTACCAGGAATCCCAAAGCGATGATTAGATTGTACAGTACAGGTGCATTTTATTTTGCCCTGGCATATCCTGGATCGAATCTTCAGTCAATCGCTCAACTCTTCTCGGAGACTCATGCTTACCAAGCTTTCCACGGTGGAGAAGAAGCTGCTGTTGCATCATCTCTACCCTTGGCAAAACGTAGTGTTTTGGGGGGCCTCTTACCTGAGTCATTGCTTTATGTGCTTGAACGAAGTGGACCATCTGCTTTTTCTGCAGCAATGGTTTCTGATTCGGAAACTCCTGAAATTATTTGGACACACAAGATGCGATCTGAAAATTTAATCCGTCAGGTAGTCTTAATTCAACAGCTACCCTTTTATACTAATTTGTTAACGCAATCACCACCTTGATCTACCCTTATTAATTGAATTTGAACATTGCTGCTCATATATGCAGTAACATGAACTTGTTGCTTCATCAGGTTCTTCAGCATCTTGGTGATTTCCCACAGAAATTATCACAGCATTGTCATTCCCTATATGATTATGCTCCAATGCCACCAGTGACATATCCTGAGCTTAGAGATGAAATGTGGTGTCACCGGTATTATCTAAGGACCTTGTGTGATGAAATTCGATTTCCTAATTGGCCTATTGTTGAGCATGTAGAGTTTCTGCAATCATTGCTCGTAATGTGGCGGGAGGAGTTAACTCGAAGGCCAATGGAAATTTCTGAAGAAGAGGCTTGCAAAATATTGGAAATTTCAATTGAAGAAGTATCCAGAGATGATGCCCCTAAGAAACCAAGTTTTCAAATGGAAGAAGAACTTCCAAGCATATCAAAGCAAATCGAATATATTGATGAGGAAAAGCTCAAAAGGCAATATAGGAAACTTGCAATGAAATATCATCCAGATAAAAATCCTGAAGGACGGGAGAAGTTTTTGGCAGTGCAGAAAGCGTACGAGTGTCTTCAGGTATGCTACTGATCATATGAAATTATGGTTTCAATTGCTTGCCATGGGTGGTATATATACGTGGTTAAGCGTGGGAAAAAAGATTTTATAAAATTGTATTATGTGCTTTATATCTAATTTCAAATAAATTGGTTGGCTTGTTGGGATGTGATGCACGATTTCATGTGTAGACTATTGATGTTTCTTATTGGTTTCATGGTTTGTTATCCATTATGAAAGATTAGAAAAATGCATATCATTTTAAGTGAAAACTGATCTATGGCGCAGATTCTTTGAATTTGTTGACAGCTGTATTTTAATAGTTTTTTGAGGAAGTGGAAAAAATGAGCTTGGATCATCCCCCACATCGAGTTTTCTAATGGGTGCTTCTAAATATAATAACATTGGCCACATACAATTTTCTAGCCATGCTGCTAGATCAAGATATTTTTCTTAAGGTGCAAAATGATTGTGATGGAGTTTAAGGGATTTGTTAAGATGTGGACTAGTCTGTTTTGTAGGGGTATGTAAGAATCAAAATCATATAAGATCTGTCCAATATAAGGACTGTTGACCCGTCAAGCTTACTGGTACGAAGCTATTAAGGGATGGTAAGAAGCTTACATGTCAAGTGGTAGATTAGTATATTAGATGCGGTGTCCTTTTGTATCTATTGGGATTTGCTTAGAGGTCCTTGTGTTGTGACTATATACATGGGCTCGTAATCTTCAAACATTTGGAATGAAATGAAATTTGTATATCCTCTAGTTTCTTAGTTCTTAGCCTAGTTAAATAGGATCCTAGTCTCTCCCTAAATAGTCTTCCGGATTTGAGTCTTTCCTTGCGAGTCCTACCCTATTTCTACTCGTCTGGATCCCAAAGAAACTAGAGGATGAACAAACTTCATTATGACAAGCTCATATATATAGCCACAACACAAGGACCTCGAAGCAAATCCCAAAAGATACAAAAGGACACCACATCTAATATACTAATTTACTACATATCACTATGGAAGCTTCTTATCATCCCTTAATAGCTTCGTATCACTTACTGTACCTGCTTGTTGTACCTGCTTGTTGTACCTGGACGACCCTAATAACCATTGATGCATATGGAAAGTTCGTGATCACTAAATACTATATAATCTGGAGTTGGTAAAGTATTATTCGATGACTTTTAATACTAGATTTTACAAGTATAAGTACATCTTTTTGCCTGGGAGTTCAAGAATATGGACTCTGACTCTCTTGTTGTGCTTGACTCTATTTATGTTGTTTAATTTTGCATATCAACAATTTCACTTTTTATAAGAATGTATTTTCAATATCATGCAAATCTTTTCTCGTTAGTTCAAATTATCTATCTGGAAATGTGATATATATGTTCCTAGTTATTTTTCTTGTCGACTTGCTGCCTAAGTTTCCTATACATAGGTAACAATGCAAGGGTTGCAAGGGCCACAGAGTTGGAGATTGCTGCTTCTCTTAAAGGCACAGTGCATTCTATATAGACGATATGGGCATGTATTGATGCCATTCAAATATGCTGGTTATCCAATGCTATTAAATGCCATTACAGTGGAGGAAGATGATAATAACTTTCTTTCCTCGAATCGAGCTCCACTTCTGGTGACGGCCTCAGAGCTTGTTTGGCGGACGTACGTTTATCGTTTATCTTCAATTTCCATATGATTGACATGAGTTATTAATCTTTGTTCAGTATGTGAAATTTCAATTTCTTTAACATCCTTAAGGTGCGAGTCCTCTTCATTGAATGGCGAAGAGCTGGTGAGAGCTGGTGGAGTTCCTCTTCTTGCTACACTTCTTTCCCGTTGCAATTGTGTGGTTCAACCAACAACGCCTGCTAGTGAACCATCGGCAACTATTATTGCGAACATACTGCAAACGCTTTCTGTTTTGAGTCAGTTTGAAAGTGCCAGAACTGACATGCTTGATTTTAATGGATTAGTTGAGGATATTGTTCACTCTACTGAGCTTGAGCTTGTGGATGCTGCTATTGATGCCGCCTTGCGGACAATCTCACACATTTCTGTCTCTGCTGAGTTTCAAAATGCCCTTTTGGAAGCTGGTGTATTGTGGTAAGTGATATTTCTTTGAGTTATTCGTCCCTATATGTAGGTAACAATTAGTTGTGATGAGATCTTAGGATTCAGGAGTTGGATAACACTAGAGCCTACTTTTATCATGCTCCTAGATTCCATTGTTTCCCAGCTGTCTCCTCAATCTAATATCATGAAGCAATATCATCTCATATTTCTATTTCCCAAGTGATTTGCTCACAATTTAATTTATTGACTTCTATTATATTTTTATCGTTGCTTTCAGTATTGGTTTCTTACCAGACTGATTTTCCTTTGCGCTCTCTGGTGTTTCTCTACGAGAAGTGTCATCATTTCAAAGGTCCTTTGTGCTTTTAACATAAAAGAGTAGAATTTCCAAACCATGGAACATAAGATTTGTACATGCTATATAATAGCCATCTTGAAAGATTATATCCATCTGTTTGGGTTTCTGCAACCCACTGCTAATGAATTGCATCTTGGAAACAACTCTCTCCTAGAAACTTCTGTAGCTTGGTTCGATGTTTTGCAGGACGTTTGTGTTTGAGTCCTTTTAATACAAGCTTATGATATTATAGAGTCGACTTTTTTTACAGGTACCTTATACCGTTGTTGCTCAAATATGATTCGACAGCAGAAGAATCGGACAAGATTGATGCACATGGAGTTGGAACTAGTATTCAAATAGCAAAAAACTCGCATGCTGTGCTAGCATCCCTTGCCTTGTCAAGGCTTAGTGGTCAGGGCGATGTTGAGAGTTCTACGCCATATAATCACTCTGCAACTGATGCACTTAAAGCCTTGTTGACACCTAAACTTGCTAGCATGCTGAAAGATGAACTGACAAGAGA
>JAOYMZ010000003.1:1342821-1359606 GCA_025802335.1 Pinguicula primuliflora
CAAGAACTGTAGGTATAGCAACAGAATGACTTCCACAAACAGAATCAGCTTCAAACCATGCGATGGTAGCAACCTGCAAATTTTATGGAATATCTTACAACATTTGCAGAAGGCGAGACATAACCATTGTTAATAGATAATTCTAATTAAGCTACATAACTAGAGAGCCAATTTTCTTTTAGAAAAAAACCCAGACAACAATTATTGAAATGTTAACCTGACGGTGAACCATTCGGCAAACTGAACGCTCCAAATCCGAGAAGACCTACACTGGAGTAAAGACTGTAATGACTGGAGCCAAAATTTACAATAATGTAATATGTAAGACTCTATGCATGAAGTTTGAATAGAACAATCACAAATGTGACATCAAGCGTTAGCAGGTCGAAATACCAAGAAAAAAGCATTAGCGGGTCAAAGTTGTTGGTTATCACCAGAAACTGATGTATACTGTATTACAATTAAAGCATAGCTACACATCAGAGAATAGAGATCTCATTCACACACCAAAATAAAAATGTTACAGAGAAAATTTTGAAAGAACTCCTAGTTGCACGTTCTTAAAAATTAAGATAACTAAACAAACTATTTGGGTAAAGAAATATCTTAAACTGAATAAATAAAGCCCGTTCAAACACACACATTGTGGTACCAGAAGCATAAGCAGATGCAAACCTTTGACATGGAAGTATATATATCAGCCAAAAAGAAGTCCGGAAATGATATTGCCTGTGCAACAAAAGTAAAAGCGAATGAGATTACAAATACTAGTACGGAGTTATAGAAATGAACAAATTTTACTCTGAAAATATAGGATTCCTACAACTTGCCTGCAAGGGGATAACTATTCGCCAAGAAGATCGCAACAGGAAGTAACGAGATGAGAGATAGAAGATATCAAAGGGGAAAATGAGAGTCATTGCGACAGCAGTGTACAACAAAACCTGGGGGTGCCAACACGAATATTAATCTAATGCCTGAGTAGTAGAAAAAAGTTCACAGTTTTAACTAAAATTGTATGCCCTTGGTATAGTAGATTCCATTCCGATGAGAAATTTACGAGGTTCTTCATGAATGATTCATTGTACATCATAAAATGTGCATGAATGTTCATCCCACATCAAATAATGTGCACACATGCTCTTCATATATCAAAGAATGTGCATGAACATTAAAATACAAGTATCGCGTGGTTATTAGAAGAAGAATCATCTATTACACTGGTTGAGATGCAGCTAATGATACTTCCCCGTGAGAATATAGGTAAAGATATGAAGTCATGCTAGAAGGGACGATGATCGTCATCCAAGTAGCGCACTGAAAAAATTAAATTGAATAGTAAGGATGCATAGACTGAAGTTTCTAGTAATGATAAATGATCATGAATCTACACAAAGCTTGATATAGTATTCCAGTTTAAACAATGATAGTTTGATTTTTCACAACCAAATGCATTTACAGATCCTAGCCATGCTGCTTGACTCTCTGGCAATCTTTGCACAAGAGAATCGGGAAGTACACATTATCACCACGTCTTGATAAAAATATATCAGCATAACAGAAACGGTAAGACATGTCTATGCCACATTTTAATTGTAAAAAAAAAGAGACATGCCTATGCCAATTATTAAAAAAAAGGTATGCCTATGCCAATTATAAAAAAAAGGTATGCCTATGCCCGGAGCATGCTCAATGGAAACTTCAAATGATGGTCCGTAAGACTGCAATATGCATCTTTTCGTTATTTCATCTAACTTGGATTACAAAATTACAGGGTGAAAGGCTCTCTGCAATTGTTGACATGCAATAGGATGTTGGAAAGCTTACTGTTCCAGGTGCACTTATGGGATCTCAGTCTCACACATAAAATATCTCAAAAAAAGCAAGTTTCAAATGCTTCAGACATCTAATCTTGGACAATACGGGCATTAACCATTTCACAGAAGTAAAAAGAGCTTGAACAAGTCTAATACAAAGGAGAGAACAGCTAATCTTGGACGATTCAGGCACTAGCATAATCACGGACAAATATAATGCAAACCAAATATTTGAAATAAAAAATGAAAAAAAGTTATGTAACAGCAGCAGGCGAGAAACATTAAATTATCCAGTTATATCATGTGTACCTTCCATATCTCTCTATGTGTGAGATGACTTTGATCTAAATCAAAAATCTTAGCATAACCAATATTAGCTTGCGCAAAAACCCACAAATTTATACCCCAAAGCCAGACCATTATCGTCTGCAATAGCATACAAATCACATTAAGAAACTGTAAGTTAATGTCATACACTAAGGCCGGTGGTCAATAACTATCCCAAAAAACACATGACAGGTTCACTAACCACAAGGAGGAGAGGATTATAATACAAGAAAGCCTCATACAGAAACAAATCCTGCAGGTCAGTGCTCATTCTCATGACAGAATCCCATCCAATCTGGAAAATGTATGTAGAAGAAATATTCATTTATTTATAATCAGGTGCCAATCATAAATGTTCATATCAAAATCATAGCCAAAAGGACTCAGAACAGGGGAAATATTAATTTATATGGAACAAACCTTGCAACAGCCGCATCCCCATACAAAAAACAGTAGCATCTGCAATAAGTTCAAATAGAAACATAAATTGATTAAAACCACACTAAACCAACACCTAACTGCATCATGATCAGGTTTTAACTGAGGATGACTCAGTAAATAAAACCCCACCAAAAACTCTGTACATCTGAAGAAGTCTTTCATGCAATGCACAGATAATGAATGAAATCCCAATAAATAACGAGATCAAGCAAACACACACAGTCACACATAGAGTTGGAAGACAGAGACACCCACTTTCAAGATGAATTAATCCCAATTTTTGAGATATGAAAGCAAACTATTCCCAGAAGGATGAGCTCCAACATCAGGGTCAAGCAAGTACCGGACGTTTATGTGCTATTAATTCAGACCATGTCGCACTGGTAATCTGAACAAATCTTCTACTTAGAAAACAAATCTTCTCAGTTTGTTTACAATTTGGTTTAGGCATATTTATATTGGTTTACCTATGCAATAGCACTTACACACTAGAGTTATTAAATAACACTTCTATACTAACGCATGATTGTGTGACATTGCAGGTATGTTCAGATAACATCCGAATGCCACCCCACCGTACAATTGTTTAGGAACAAAATCTTGTTGTAGAACAGATTTATAGCTTGTCGTGCCAGACTTCTTATATTATTCAGCAGAGATGAGCAGGAGCCAATTGCCAAATCGAATAAAATCAAAGTGGCACCTTGAATCTCCATAGAAGAACGGGAGATGGCATAATTGCTTCACTGCTAAGTGGTGTGACCCCACCCTTCATTTCATTTACCTCGTTGTGAAGTAAAAAGTCTGTTTCAGAACTATTTCCTAGCTCACCTGCCCCTTGAAAATAATATTTTTTGAGTTGTTGAAAATAATATTAATCCTCATATACAAGCCATAGTTCGATATGGATACAAAACGATGTGATATCAGACAGCAAGAGATTTTTAAGGTACTGTTCATACCAAGATCATACACAACTGGTCGGCTTCCAGATTTGCGTAAATGAGGGCTACCAACAGGGGTTGACACGGCACCTCCAAACATAGATGGAGGCGACAAAAGGTGAGGGTTTCTGGGATCAGGTGGTGTGCCCGAAACCAAAGCTGCAAGAAATCGCAGAGGCCCATGAATAAAGCTGTAGGAACAGATTTACCCACACACAGTTCAGAAAAAACTACTGCATCGACCAGCATTAGCAAGCGAGCAAATACGATCAGATAAACTCCAGAAAAAAACAAACCATATTATACCACTACCACCAATAAAATTAAAAACAAACAACCACTACGCGATAATTTTTCCAGATCCCACATCAAAACTTCCGCCAATCAAAAGACAAATTAAACCCCAGAGAACAACCAATCAATGGCTTCCCGACAAAAAAAATGAAAACTGAAATAGGACAAAAATGCATTCAAATTCAGCACCTGGTCACCCAGCAAAATCCCTCTATCCGGAATGAATCAGACGACCTATACGCTTGCTTGCGCAACAGATAAATTGTTTCAACAGAGGAAGATCCGATCGCAATCGCAGTAATTTACAATCAGAATATTTTGTGGTTTTCGGTGCAAACAGTGTGAATAGTAAGGAAAATCAGAATTTGCGTTGGAAAGAAGTGAGGTGGATGACTCCTTATTTAAAACTTTATTGATTCTCCCCAAAATACATCTGCTAGTGCTACAGACTACCATGAATGGCTACACTACAGTTTTTTAAAATCTTCATGACCCACCGGGAAACTATGAGAAATAAAGCTTCAACAATTCAATTAGTTCAAGATTCCCTATCACCAGCAGAAATAGCAACAAGCAGATCGGATAAATTTTCAAAAAGAAAAACAGACTTCGATCGCAGAATCCCGATTTTCCTCCCAAACATCGCCGGAATTATAACGTCGCCGGATAAAATCGGGAAAATAGTTGATTTACGTCGATTATGTGAACAATTTTAAATTTTCTTCACGTTAAAAATAATAATTATCTTCACTAGATCAAGACCGGTACCGTACAGAGGGTACAAGAGTAATTAAGTGTATTTTAAATGATTTGTCCCTCAAATTAGAATAATTACAATTATAGATTATATAAATTTTAATCAGACATTTAAACCAAAATTAAATCATATATTTATATCGTCAAAATCAAAATATATAAACTCAATATAAAGATTTAGAAAAACAAATTTTGATTTCACCAATTGAAAGTCATGGAAAAAATACAAAAAAATTTATGTTAATTTTTTTGCCAACCTAATTTTGTAATAAAAATTTATTAAATATAAGTTTTTGAATCGTGATACTAGTTTGGTTGGATTGAAATTACCTAAATGTTTTCACAATAGAAAGAAAAGGATGCAACCGCCTAATATTTCTCACGCTACATTGACTGATATTGAAAGGATTTTGAGGGTCTAACGAGTTAGTGACTTTAGAGTGTACCTTGGGATGCCACTATTACATGGACGGGTCATGAAGGATATTCTTAAACCCTTACTTCTTAAGGTCCGTAATAAGATTGCAAGTCTGTGCTCTATGCCTATCCGACGTAATGCAAACCATGGTTCTTCCTACAGTGTATCCAGAATTTCCTGTGGGGTCAGATTCGAACACTCATACACAACATCTCCTCTCTTGGTCTACTCTTCGTCATAGGAAAAACAAAGGTGACCTCAGTCTACATATTTTTCATGAGGTTAAACCTTGCCTTCGTACAAAAGATTGCATGGAGCTTTGCTACGGGAGAAAGCCGAATTTGGAAAGAGATTTATCGTGCAAAATATTTTGCTCAAATCCCTTCACTGTATCATACACTCCTTACCGCTAAAGGTTCCCATATTTGGCAGAATACTGCTAAACAATTAGAAACTTTGGACTCATGCACTAGATTGGGGATGACGAATCTATATCCTTTTGGATGGATATATAGTTCTCTTTTGATTTACAATTAATTAGTAAAGCGTGTATCCATCATCACTCCTCATGATCCTCTTATTAAGGTCCATGCATCATCTCTCATAACGGGTGGGTGGGATACAAGGAAATTAGCTACTTGGCTTCACCACAAACTAATGGAGCAAATCTTAAACATTTCTCTTCCAACTGCGGATAATGATCCTTCACTGTATCATACACTCCTTCCGCTAAAGGTTCCCATATTTGGCGGAATACTGCTAAACAATTAGAAACTTTGGACTCATGCACTAGATTGGGGATGACGAATCTGTATCCTTTTGGATGGATATATAGTTCTCTTTTGATTTACAATTAATTACTAAAGCATATATCCATCATCACTCCTCATGATCCTTTTATTAAGGTCCATGCATCATCTCTCATAACGGGCGGGTGGGATACAAGGAAATTAGCTACTTGGCTTCACCACAAACTAGTGGAGCAAATCTTAAACATTTCTCTTCCAATTGCGGATAATGGCTCTGGTAAGAGGTTGTGGCGTGTCACGGCTAATGGAATATTTTCCTTCAAAATGGCTATGGGGTTTACTCGCGCACTGGAAGTCAGGATCGACTAGACAATCTAGCATTACATTTGGTCGCTTAAGACCCCAGAGGTAATAAACATGTTTTTATGGAAGACTGCTCATGATTGTTTATGGACAAACAACATGAGATTTGCAATGAAGATATCACACTCCCCTGAATGTCACTTTTGTTGGGGAGGAGTCCCTTCTATATGTATTGTGGGATTGCGTGCGGAGTCTTCGCATCTGGTGGGTACTACTTATGCCTTCCCTACAACCTCATTTTTGCCTTGTGCCTTCTTTGAAGGAATGGTTTTCGTTATTTCTATCATCATCACATGATAACTCTGTTTCATAGGAATTTTTTACTGTGATATGCTGGAAACTCTAGATGAACCGCAACCTTTAAGGACAAACTTGTTGCTAATTCCAATCTTGCTGTCCAAATCCGTGCATATTACCTAGGTATGCAAAGAGCTTATGAACTGGAAGGAAGGATGTCTAACATACGACATTCTGCTTGAGGGTGTGATGTGTTCCCCCCTGAGTAAACCTTCATGTCCGGAACCCTTCACCTTCCATGTTGACACAGCGGTATGTAGGCAATCTTCAAAGGAATTTTGCAGAGGTGTCCTACGAAATGAGCACACAAACTGGGTCCTTGGATTTAGTCGGGCAGTCGATGTATGCTCAGTTCTATCAGCAGAGCTATGGGACATTTACCACAGCCTTTCTCTAATCCAGACGATGGGGATCTCTCAGGTTACCATATTCTCTGATAACATTTTGGCATGTAAATTGATCTCGGGCTAGTCATCAGACGTCTTGCATGTCTCCCTAACTTGGATGATTCGGTAATTACTTCGCAGTTGCAAGTTATCATCTAAATAATGTCGAGGCAGATTGCTTAGCCAAATCGAGCCTATCACTCCTATCAGCTACCTGAAAGCTTTTCTCCATTGAGCCCGAGTGTATTAAGAGTCTCTCTGGTTCATCAGTCAACCTGCACAAAACGGTCCTTAGCTAGAGATTTAAGACTAGAGATACATAACATCCTGCTATACTAAAACCATCTCATTGCACTCAGGAGGAATGATGAGGTTGATCACTCTGTCTTGCATGCATGGGGGCAGATGGGATTAGAGGATCGGGGTTCTCCATATCTCCTCTATCAACCATGGACGAGATTGAAGTTGTCATAGAGTCTAATTGAAGCATAGATCAACTCAAGCCACATACTGATGTTTATTTTGATCCACCTTGAATATCTGGTTACCGGTGTGTTTCACTACATCTTGTATGCCTATATGGCTTTGGCTTCTATTGTATTAAAAAAAGGATACAACCATACAGGGAATCCTAAGATAAATTTGGATTGGGTCTACCTTTTTTGTGTCTGGCCCATTTGTACACCTCCAATTATCGAATGATATTTTATTGGGCAAATAAAGGGCATGACCTAGGGGACACCAAGCTTGAGTCCTGACCTACCACTCCCTTGGTCCGCCCGTGGCTTAAATCTCAATAATGTATAGACATGATAAGCCCAAGCCCATGCTTCCAAATATAAGCCCAACCATGAACTACCATCTACCAACATTAGAGTGTGGCATATGGTCCGGGCTAAACGGGCTTTCCGCCCGGACCGGACCGTTTAGCTCGGACCGTTTTAACCGTTTTAGAAAGCGGGCGGATACGGGCGTATTGAATTCCAAAAATGGGCGATCCGGACTTTATCCGTATTACAAAACGGGTGGTCCGGGTTTTATATACGAAAAACGGGCGGATACGAGCTTTTACCCGTATAACCCGCAAAAAGAAAAGCATGTTTCACTGTTGAGGAAATGCCCGTTTATCCAAATCCCGCAAGGTTTTTAGACACAAGTTTTTCATTTCAATCAAAGTTCCAATTCAAACACTCCCGTCTCGGCCGTCGTCTTCGTCTCAAGAGAGTCCAGCTCCATTCTTGTGCTTGAGGTCTCCCTGTTATCAAATCTTTCTCAATCGCCAGTTCTGACTGATACAGTGGAAACCTAAACCTAATCTTTCTCAATTGCGCTTCCGGTTTCTGAAATTATAAACCTAATCTTCTTCCGGAATCTCCCGAGGTATATATATCTTAGAGAAAATATTTCTTGGCTGTGCAACTTCGCTTCATTCTGCTTGCATGTATTTTTACATGCTTAGCATTCGATAGTGTATTTCTTGAGTGCTACAACAAGATGTGAATCAATATGCCTTGGCTAGGAAATTCGGTGACCTTGTATATATATTATGTGCACACGTATAAACACAATCAATTTGAAGCATTTGTTCTATTTAAGTTCGTCAAAATGTACAATGGGAATTAGCTCCAATGCAATATTATGAGCTTGTTTCTTTTTATTAACGATGCCAAATTTATGTCCTTGGAATCAACTGGGCTTTGAGACCTAGTATGAAGTTTTATGTATTAAATATGGTCTGGTTTTTCTAGCTGTTTTATTTGGAGAAATCTCTGAGTTTCATTTCTATTTCACTTTGGTCAATAGATCTTATTGATAGAGGTTTATCCTGCAGACTTATGTAGTTACATTTTTATTACAACAAACTTACATGCCTTTCAAGTTCTTGTTGGAGGTATTAGACGATCATTTCAGTGTTTGTGGTTGCATATGCAGCTCCAACGCTATTACTGCTATCTTCCTGGTACTTATTGTTTGAGACTTTTGATAGAGGAGCTTAGTACCGAAGGCACACAGTCAATGCTGTCTGTATAATTGGTTATATGTTGCTGGTATTCTCATCTACTTATATTTCTCTTTCGTTAACAGATAATCTGGAACTCTACCACTCGAGCAGAACTTATAAAATTTGTGGAGGAGCAGCGTGCAAGCATTAATCATGGCAATTCATGCGACCTGAAGGATGTTCATTCCTTTATTTATAAAGCACTATCTACTGAGCTTTACGTTGGCAATGTATACTTGAGAGTTTATAATGATCAGCCGGATTCTGAAATTACTAGACCTGAGGACTTCTGTCTTGCCCTTGTTGATTTCATTTCGCATCTTGTGCATAAACCACCAGCTGCTAGTTGTGATAATCATGTTAATGGTGATATAAAAGATGAATCTATGAAACATGACTCTTCTGATGAGCATTCTTCTGATGAGTACTCCCATGCCAATTCTCCGGCATCTACTGAAGAGAAGTTCGCAGAACAGCAGGAATCTGAATTAGTTAAAAATCTTCAATATGGTCTATTATCTCTTCAGGTATCTTTTGGTGTTTTTTCTTTTTTTGACATGCATGTGATGGGACTGAACCACTTATTTAACATTTTCAGCACATATTGACAAAGAACCCCAATTTAGCTTCAGTGGTGTCCACAAAGGAGAAGCTATTTCCCCTTTTTGAATGCTTTTCTCTTCCTATTGCATCGACCAGCAACATTCCTCAGCTATGCCTAATTGTGCTATCACGCTTGACAACATATGCTCCTTGCTTGGAAGCAATGGTTGCAGATAGTTCTAGTTTGCTTATTTTACTACAGATGCTGCACTCGTCTCCCAGCTGTCGTGAAGGAGCTCTGCATGTTCTCTATGCGCTGGCAAGCACACCGGAGCTTGCGTGGGCAGTGGCAAAGCATGGTGGTGTTGTATTCATTCTAGAAGTCCTCTTGCCAACACAAGGTATGGTGGTTTATTGCATCTTTAATTCTGCAAAAAGTTTGCATGTAATTTCTAACATTAAAGTGCCTGTAGAAGAGATACCTTTGCAGCAAAGGGCAGCAGCAGCTTCACTGCTGGGGAAGCTTGTTGGGCAGACCATGCATGGACCTAGAGTGGCTATAACTCTTGCCAGATTTTTGCCTGATGGTCTTGTCTCTGTCATCAAGGATGGTCCTGGTGAAGCAGTTGTGAGTGCTCTTGGACAAACAACAGAAACCCCTGAACTAGTCTGGACTCCAGCGATGGCTGCATCTCTATCAAGCCAGATTGCTACAATGGCTTCAGATCTGCATCGCGAACAGGTGACAGGGCGCATCATTGACTGGGATGTACCTGATCAAGCCTCCAGCCAACAGGAAATGAGAGATGAGCCTCAGGTATAATTGCTGCATGCCATTTACAGATGTATGAGAGATGTCATTTAACTCTGTATACATGTATTTCCTATCTAGGTTGGAGGAATTTATGTGAGATTATTCCTGAAAGATCCCAAATTTCCACTTAGAAACCCTAAAAGATTCCTTGAAGGACTACTAGATCAGTACCTTACTTCCATTGCTGCCACGCATTATGAAGGCCAAGCTGTGGATACTGAACTACCATTACTTCTTTCCGCTGCCCTGGTCTCTTTGCTCAGGGTGTACCCTGCTCTTGCGGATCATGTTGGATATCTTGGTTATGTACCCAAACTTGTGTCTGCAGTAGCTTATGAAGCTAGCAGAGAAGTAATGGCTTCAGAAACCTGTGCAGCTGAGGATGATTCCTCACAACAAAATTCGCAAAGCACCCAAGAGAGAGCTCGGCTTAGTTGTTTGCGTGTTCTACATCAACTTGCTAGTAGCACTATCTGTGCAGAAGCTATGGCTGCCATTAGTGTTGGTACACCTCAGGTGTGCAATTTTTTTTCCGCCTCTATTATATGAGACCTATTTAATCGTTCTTATAGTATTGCATTCTTATATTTCTTATTTTAGGTAGTCCCAATACTGATGAAAGCTATTGGTTGGCAAGGTGGAAGCATCCTTGCACTTGAAACCTTGAAGCGAGTTGTAGTTGCAGGAAATAGAGCAAGAGATGCACTTGTTGCCCAGGGTCTCAAGTGGGTCTCAATCTTTTATTTGGTTTATCTAAGTCTAATATTAATGTATGTGGTTCCAACTAAACATAGTATAAACAAAGCATCAAGAATATAGTTGACCTCTTGTTTGGCATCATCCGTATTGAACCCTTCCCATCAGCATAAATACTTTTCCTTCTAGTAATCATTCTGTTCTAATTACCCTCTTCTGGATGCGGACCATGCCTTCATCTTTGGACTTTAACTGGTACACCCTCCTATCAGTGAAACATATTTCCTCCCCATACCCTTCATCAATTATTCTTGTACCTGTTTTTTTTGTCAAAATTATTATTGCATCTGCTTTTTATTAGCAATTGGTCGAGTATTCACATGTGATTTTTCCAGGGTTGGCCTCGTGCAAGTTCTTCTTGGTCTTCTTGATTGGAGAGCAGGGGGGAAAAATGGGATTTTTTCGCAGATGAAATGGAATGAGTCAGAAGCATCAATCGGTCGGGTTCTTGCAATTGAGGTTAGTTTCCTACTAATGAACTTGTGCTCCCATATCTTAGATTTTTTTGGATAAACACTCTCATATGATAGATGATTTGAAATATTCCAACTTCGTCCAACATAGGGAGCATTAGCTAATATATGATACCAGGAAATCAGAAACGCTATCTTGAGTTGACGTGTGCGTAATTTGCAAACTTGAGTAACTGGTGAAAACCATCACGTGGCATGAGTTTTTTTTGTGTATCTTTCCTTTTTTAGTACTTCGATTGGCCTAGCATTATATTCTTCCCGAAACATTGATGGAAAACCATCACGTAGGTTTTACATGCATTTGCAACCGAAGGAGCTTATTCTACCAAAGTGCGGGACATACTAAATACCTCTGATGTAAGTCTAATTCTCTTCCCTTCCGCATCTTATCTTAATTACTATTATGGAAATCACTTCAAGAATAATTGTTATCCGATGATCAAAATGAGTTATTTTCCTGCTGTTTTGTGAGTGGCTGTTAAAATGGATGGAGTAAAACGTGGCAATGTCTGAAGTAGGGCCTGCGTATGAACCTAATAGCTAGTGTTCAACAAAATTTGGTTTTACGAGTTGTTGATTTATGGCTGTCTTTCTAAAGTGGAAGTTTTTTTTTCTTTGAACAACAATGAAGACAAACACATCTGCGTTCTAGTTGTCATGGTACGAACGGCACATGTGCATTCCGGAAGTAGAAACACAGCTTTCGCAAGGCATTGAGTATTAGATAGTGTTTTGGTTAGTTTCTTGAAAATGTTTAGGCAATACGAGCTTTATCATAGGTCATACTGAAGTTCTTCTGTAAGGAGGTTTGGCATATTAGATAGCATTACTCTGTGAAACGAAGTTTTGGAAATTCAATTGGTAGTGGTATGTAATTCACTGTGCCTGGATAAGTGATGTTCATTACCTTTTGAAATAAATTATAGTCCCCTAAAATTTTAGATTGGGTTTACAGTTTATAGACGGGCCAAAATTGTGCTTTAATCTGTAAATTATATCTACTACAGCTTTAATGTCGAAAAATGTGCTTCACGTAGTCACTTGGGGATGATATCGGATACATCTCCTTCTTGATAATCCTTAATTCAACAAACTTGGAATTTTAGTTGGGATACCGTTCCACTCAGTTTCACGTAGACCAAGATGAATTTGCTATGGGTGATTAAAATGCTTTGATATTATCCGTACCGGGTTTGGGGTGTGTGCAGTAGTGACTGCACCATGCAGTGCACATGTGGCACTGCTGGATTAGTCGGTTTGAAGGCCCGCCCAAAAGTGTTGAACACCGGGCTCCCTGCCACATGGACACTCCATAGTGTGCAGTATCTCACTGCACACACCCTAAACCTGTCTTTACCTATTTACGTGCTTTTTTATCGTTGCTTTTACTTAATTATGTGAAAATGGAAACTTTATGCAGGTATGGCATGCATACAAAGATCAGAGGCATGATCTTTTCCTTCCTTCAAATGCTCAAACGTCTGCTGCTGGAGTTGCTGGTCTAATTGAAAGTTCCTCCTCGTCTATGCTTAATTACACCCTAACAGCTCCTCCATCACACCATGGTCAAAGTTAATCTGGGATCTGATGCAACTGGGAAAAACAGAGCAACAAGGACTTGATATTTGTCAATGATACAAATTTTGCTGCGGACTTCTTTGGGGTTAAGCATGGTGAGAAATTTCTTGATAACTTCTTTCAACGCTCTCCTCCGGTGTATAGCAAGGAAAATGTACAGTTGGGCTTTCATCCTTTTTCGCCAACATTTGACTTTTTACTGCCTTTGCAGGCACAGCTGAGCAGTTACTGTAAAAAATAATAAACTGGATGAAGTGGATCTGTAACGAAGGGTTTTGTATAGTACGATTGTATGTTTTGATTAAAACAGTTATTGTCGTCCTTCATTTTGGACTCCTGCGAGGGTAACATTCCTCTGAGTGTGGTTTTCCATTGCTGTGAACAGCTTGAGTTGGGTTCTTCTTCTTCTTCTGTTACACTTGTCTCTCTCTAAATATGGCCTACCAATCCATCTCAATGAATATTCTTGAGCAGCAATGATGTAAAATCATAGAGTTGCAGATGTGCAATGCAGAACCGAAGAGAGAATACACAATCAAGAAGGAAGATATGGAAAAGTTGTATGACAAAGTTCGGAATCTGGTGTTTGTTGGGTGTTGAAGCCGTCGTCTCAATTTTTAATATACTCAAAGGGAAATGATGTAGGTCACTTCCTTTACACACAGACCTTCATACCTCTATTAGTGAGCACGGGTCCACTATGCATGAATGTGAGAGGGATGGTGTATAACATTTTGGTGTGGAGTTGTGCAAGAGGGGTGGTATATAACATTTTTCATACTCAAAAGGCAAACAGGAGCGGGTGCAGCTCTTGCCGGCCGCCAAGGATGGTCAGGTCAGGTAAAGTAAAAAAATTTTATGCTCCAAAATGTTAGGACCAGATTAATGATGTTAGGTCCATGATGGTAATCTTGACCATTCAAGTGTTGTGAATCAATGGTCAGGATTATCATTCAGGACCTAACATCATTAATCTAGTTATAACGTTCTGGACTGAAAAATTACTCGGTAAGGTACAACTTGTTTATTCTTACTAGACTGAAACCAAATGGTGAGGGACATCTGGTATGGTCAACAGTATTTTGTTTGTAAATAATTAATCTATCTATACAAAAAAAATAGGGCTTTACTCACTTTGTTGGGATGATAAAATACCATGAGTAATTTAGTACGTGGAATGACACATCAATTTTAGGGTATACACTCAGCCTAGTAAAGAGGATATAATGGGATTCTTGTGTTTAGTAATCAGGATAAATTGGGAAAAAAAAAATTCGGGCCAAATGGGTTGATACGGGGAAAAAATTCGGGCCAAATGAATTTGAATGGATTAAACTTCCTTTCTAAACCTATGGAATATGGGGGATAATTGGATTTTTTTAGTTAATTATACACTCATAAAATCCTATATAATCCTGTGTACTAAACGCCAGATATATTTTCTCATCCCACTATATCTCATTCATCCTTGCTACTAAACGTATCCTGAGGTGAATATCGCGAATTGCATTTTAATTGGCAATGTAATTTTAAATTTCATCAATAGGTAAAGAGTTAGATTCATGAAAGGCAAGAGGAGGAGACATTAGAATATAAAGAAAATTCTAGACCTCCACGTCATCTAGTTTTATTTATAGGTAAGTATCGAACCTTATACTTTCAGATGAAAGTTGCCTCGGAGCTATTTAGGTTTGATGTTGCTCATTATGGGTTGAAGTCTCTGCAACAACGGAATAGCAGGGGTATATTCGAGAAGACATTTCCTATGCTGACGACATGCCATCTCGATTCTAGTATACCACAGGTTGTGAACAAGTCGAACAAGGAGACATAAAATCTAAAGATATAATTGTTCTTAAGAATTGAATAGGATACTAATAAGCAACTCATTAGTCATAACATGCTTTTTTTTACTTCTAAAAAAAATAAGAATGATAATTTTAAAATTATATTAAACTCATAAATTATAAAATAACATTATTCTTATTTTCTTATTTTAGCAATCTATTATTATTTCATAATATATAATTAATTTGAATTTTAAATAATTAGTTTTTAAAATTTTGGGCATAATAGAGTACTCATTCTAAAAAGATATACAAGTAATAGAAGAAAGAAATAAAAACAAAAAATATCTCCACAAAACAAAGCCTTAATTGTCCTGCGACCTGCTATATGTAGCGGGCCGGCAACCCGATAAATTATTTTGTCGAGCATAGGACTCCTGCTCATACT
This sequence comes from Pinguicula primuliflora, assembly GCA_025802335.1. Taxonomy (NCBI): domain Eukaryota; kingdom Viridiplantae; phylum Streptophyta; class Magnoliopsida; order Lamiales; family Lentibulariaceae; genus Pinguicula; species Pinguicula primuliflora. The sequence continues at coordinate 1,358,015 of JAOYMZ010000003.1, forward strand.
CATTTAACGGCGGAAGCCCGTTAAGCACGATTTTAATCATACATGCATGTACAATTATGGTAATTTTAAATCATTTTTTTTTTTGAAATACAATATAATAAAATAATAAGTCAAACTTATCCACAAGAATAAAATAAAATAAAATAAGTCTCAAGTCTTATGAGATTGATCGATTCTATGACATTGCACGCAAGAATTGAATTACTACTTGCAAATGGTTCAATTCTTAGGTTTCAAAACATAGGGTTTATGGTCACACGGTCTCCAATCTAATACATTCTTTAGCATGGTTGGTCACACGGTGCTATAGCGCACCGCTCATTTAACGCATACCACGCACTGCATGTTAGTGAGGCGCACATACCAATACTGGTATGTGTAGAATCCACAAATATAATTGTGAGCAGGGTTGTGGTGCACCGCTTTCAAAAACTGTGCACTATAGATTACTTTTCCGGATTCTTGGTTAGAAAGCTGTGCATATCTTTGAATGTGTAAAGTCCTAATTTGTTCATTAATGTTTATACTTTCCAACAAACCAATGAACAGGTTTAGGTTCCGCACTCCATTCAAGTCCTCAAAATGATTGCAAACTCAACTCCATTGTATCTCATTCTTCCACATAATCCTCCTCCTCCTCCTCTAATGTCATGATAAAGACATGAGAGGACAGAAGAAAAGAAAGCTAAAAGATAAGAAGGATGTCCACTTGTGATATTTCAAGCTGTATTGCGGTCCTCATCTCTATCTAATCACAATGCATGTTCAAAGGTCAAGAACAGATAGATGCCTACAGCTACTACAATTATAGAAAAATGATCAACAACAAAATTTAAAAAAATAAACACATATGCTTTGGAACCATCTACATTCGTTTCACTTGTATATTTCATAAAAGGTGTTGGAAACTTTTTAATGAATATTGACAAAAGCATACCAAAAAGGCAGCCAGCCATCATGGAACAGAAAGTGTTTGTTGTGGAACTCCTACTCCACATATTGTCTTTGTCTTGTCATTGTGTACAAGTTCTTACACACTCACAAGAAGCAAAATAAAAAGTTCATTAATGTCGGGCACGTCTATTTGACTTGAAAACAGTATCATCTTCTTCATGGCTTCACTCCTACATATACCATCTTCCATCTCCATTGGAGGTGTAGGAGGAGGAGGAGGAAGAATTTCCCACAGGAACAATTTGGGAGGGAGAAGAAGAGGAGGAGCCATCATGGTGATGATGAAGGAGGAGGTATCATTATCGATATCCATGAATGCAAGAAAACTGGGATCTGGACGAGAAACCCTAGTCCTGGCTCATGGCTACGGCGCGGATCAATCCATCTGGGAGCACATTTTGCCACAACTGTCCAGCCGGTACACCGTTGTTGTTTTCGATTGGTGTTTTGCTGGGACCGTCGCCGATACCACGTTATACGACCCAATCAGGTAAGTGTTAAAGGAGTAGTTATATGCAGCACGCCCATTTGGGGACACCCTGCGCATCCCCCTTCAAAACAGCCATTTTTGGTGGTATAAATTGTAAAAATGTATGAATCTTACAAATTTATAATTTTAGAATTAATATTACGGCGGC
>JAOYMZ010000003.1:1359706-1383689 GCA_025802335.1 Pinguicula primuliflora
GACATCCATCTGATGAATGAATAGATTGTGCAGAGAAGCTAGTGCAATCAATACTCTAATGGTCCCAACTTTAGTCAGAGGTGAGGTAGTGTCAAAGAAATCAATCCACTTCTTCTGTGTAAATCCCCTGGTCACAAGTCTTGCTCTGAAACGTTCAATAGACCAATCAGGTCTTATTTTCTTCTTGAAGATCCACTTACAGGTGATGGGCTTGCATCCTTTGGGTAGGTCAGCTAGCTTCTACGTTCCATTTTCAATTAGCGAGTCAAGCTAGGGGTGGACAAACGGGAATTCGGTCCGGGTATTAGCAATACCCGGAACCGTCCCATTTAGGTTTGGTGCCCAAATTTCAGCACCGAACCCGTCCCAATTTCCCGTATTCCCGAAATAATCGGGAATGCGGGAATCAGTTCGGTTCGGGAATTGGTTCGGGAATTAGTTTGGGAATTGGTTCCGGTTCGGGAATCGGTTCAGATTCGAGAATTGGTTCGGGAATCGGTTCGGGAATCGATTCTTCCCATTGCCCTTCTTCCTTCTTCCCATTGATTTCAGGTTCCATATTGAAAAAAATATCCGTTAAAGCATTAACTTACCAGTTGATGCATTGACCACCTTGATATGAAAAACAAAGCTTCTAGGCCATCAACAAACTGCATTCCGGTGAGTATAGAATCATTGATGTATTCCGAAGTACCTGCTCACAACAAAGCAAAATTTATAGGAAAGAAGATTGCTTGACCATCAACTTTTCGGCATAGAGTTTCTACTTAAGATCAAATCAATATAACAGAGAGGGGAAGATAAAGTAGACAAAAATATTAGTGCCATCATAAGTTTATACGCAGCGAACAGAAATGAACCAAGTATAAGTAGTATTTTGGAAGAGCCAAGCACACAATGTAGTAGTGAAAGCACATATTTTAACAAGGATTCAAAAAGGATTACCTTGGAAAGGAGTTCCAATGGTAATCCACTTACTTACATATTTGCTAAAAATCTGCAGTTAGAAATTAAACTCAGGGACAGAATAGTGGACAAACGGGTCGGTACTGGGACCGTTGGTACCGAGAACCGTACCAAAAACCAAAAACCGAGAACCAAGAACCGAAAATCGAGAACCGTACCGAAAACTAAGAACCGTACCGAGAACCGATTATCCGCATACCATTCCCGGAACCGGACCGAGAACCGACGGGATTCAGAATCCTGGAATCGGAACCGACTCGTTTTCCAACTGATAATTTCGGTAAAACGGGAAATCGGTACTCGGTTTTCGGTACCAACGGGTCCTAGTACCGACCCGTTTGTCCACCCCTACTTCAAAATGGTCCAAATCAAACGATCCCGTGCGGGCAATGGCTGAACCAGACTCATATTTGGACCCAAGTTAATTTTTTTTTTTTGTTGGGGTGAGTCTAATTCGAGACTATTATCTCCTAAAAAAATTCAAAATCAATCCCGAATTGCAACACGGGGCCGGGTGGCCACCTCCTAGCTCGGCCATTGCGTGCAGAGGCAATATTGTCATTGCACCGATCACATTGGCGAAGCGCGGGAAACAAATTGGCATGCCCTCGCCTCTCACCCACCCTCACTCTCTCAAACAACGCTTGTTCTCCCTTCACTGATTCCACTTATTGTACGGCGGAGCGTGATGAATGGCGGCGATAATTGGAGGAAAGATCGGTGGGATGCTCGCATTTCGAAGAAGCAAAAGCTAATACTAAGCGCGGAGGAGGAGCTTGAGTCCAAGCTCGGATTTGGTCTCTTCGCGGAAGGAGAGAAGCGCCTTGGGTGGTTGCTCACTTTCTCTTCTGTAAGTTGCATATCTCCGTCGCACATTCCGAATTCAGTACGTTTTTCTAATTTTGAATATGACGCCCGTGTGGGAAAACAGTCATCCTGGGAGGATCAAGAGACTCGTAAAGTGTATAGCTGCGCCGATCTGTATTTTGTATGCCAGGTGAGACTTTCAGTGCTGGAATTACTCTAGCTATTTCACTTGATAGAAAATTATGCCTATTTAGTTTAATTTTTTTAAAATTCTTTGAATGAAGGATGGAACCACTTTTAAGGCCAAGTACAAATTCCGGCCGTACTTTTATGCTGCCACAAAGGTAAGAAGTACAACCGTAAATCAGAGGGTAAACATTGAAGCATGATGAGTTTCTTGCTAGCTAATTTGGTTTTGAGATTTGGGATTATTTTGCTTATAGGATAAAATGGAAATGGATGTCGAAGCATATTTGAGACGGCGCTATGAAGGCCAAGTTGCAGACATTGAAATTCAGGAGAAAGAAGATCTTGATCTTGTAACCATCTTGCCAACTAGTACAATATCCTGAATGCTTAAATTTCTTGTCAAAAAGTTTATTACTCAAGACACTAAATATTTTGCAGTTTAATTATTTTTTCCATTTGTTAAAAAATATAAATCTCAGGCTGTAACTTTCACCCGTTTTGGCTGCACCAAGTACTTCTCGTTGGCTTTAGTAATGTGGATGCATGTTTTGAATAAATTGTTAACTAGGGTTATTGCTAGAAGCTTAATATTACTGTTATTAAAACATATCAGCTTATAACATGCAAATGAGTGTGCACAGGGGTTTTCTTTATTGGGCAACACATGGATTCATGGCTACTACGAGGGGTTTGGGTGTGCATTGTGGGGTGTCAGGAAATGGTTGTTTACTGGGGATAGAAACTTGTTAAATCATGATTTGTTTAGCACATTTGACCACTTTTACAAGTTCATGCTCTATGATCATCAACCTTCATGCAAGAGATGCAATTCAAGCTATTAACCTTTTATTTATACTTTTAGTTATAATATAGGATTCCAGAAATTATTGCAAAACTTATGAATATTTTGTGAACGATCTAAGTGTTATACTGTCCACAACAGAAAAATCACCTATCTGGTTTGCGCAAATCATATTTGAAGATATCTTTTGATACTGTTCAACAATTGATGCAAGTGAAAAAGGATCTCATTCATATTGTTCAAAGGAACCAAGCAAAATTGGATGCTGAGAATGCATATGAGTCCATATTGACAGGAAAAAGGTAAACTACAGGATTTATTTTTGAGTCATATGGAAAGACTGTAATGCAGCTTATATATACATAAATATACACTCTCTTATCATGCTAATCTTGCATAAAATAGATGCATTAACTTTTTTCTGTACCTGGTATCTTTACTGACAGCAAACAACGAGCTCAAGATTTCATAGACTGCATCATTGACCTTCGTGAATTTGATGTACCTTATCATGTTCGCTTTGCCATAGACAATGGTGCTCCATTTTCTGTATCTTTTTCCCCTTATATCCTTTTTTTTTATTCTCCTGAATTATATATGTTTTGTACTCTCATTTTGAGTTTAATGTAATTCAGATGTAAGATGTGGCCAGTGGTATGATGTAAGTGTATCAAGTGCTGGAGTCGAGCTGCAAAGAAGAAAAGATCTTTTGCAGCGCGCAGAAGTTCACGTCTGTGCTTTTGATATTGAGACAACAAAGCTTCCTTTGAAGTTTCCTGATGCTGAATATGATTCAGTCATGATGATTTCCTATATGGTCGATGGCCAAGGTTACCTCATAATCAATAGAGAGGTTTGCCAGTATGGATATCATTGGACCTTTTCTTTTACCGTCATCTACATTTCAGCGGATCATCGATATTTTATTTGATTAATATGTTCTTTAGCAGTTTCCCCTCCAAAAGATGTCCTTTGACTGTTCGTAGATGTGATATTTGTATTGGGTAAAAGAAGGGTGAAAGACTATATTCCACTTCGAGTGAGTTTAGTTCGATAATAGGTGCCATATTGGATGAATAGTTGAAATCTGTAGGAAAAACAAGATATCACTTTCTAGTTGAGGAAACATTGGCTAAACTGCATAATTTTTTTTATCTTTCTAAAGATTTCTATGCTGTATTATTGCTTGGCTCGACTTTTTATTTTAATTTGGCATTCCTTCGTTTTTTCTTTTGGCGTTCCTTTGTTTTTTCTTTCGTCACTCTTATTTTGTTTTTCTTTCTCTTATTTCATGGGTTTGTGGTGTTGGTTTTGAGAAAAATGAGGAAAGTAATCTTCCAATGTTGCATATACTGGGTTGCTGGGCATATGGATCCTTCACTAGTAGTTATATGTTTACTCATCTGATTCCACATTGTCTCTTTTGTTCCATTCTATACCTTTAAATTTACGGAGATTATTACTTTACTCTAATGCTAGAACGATGCCCTTATATATTATTTTGTACATCAAACATTAAAAAGCTAGACAACTAACTATTTGAAATCAATTATTTCGGTTTTGTTAGTATTTATGAGTTTATGTAAGTGCCTCCGAAATAATTTGGTGGAAAGTATGATTAATTATGTACAATTTTAATTAGCTACATTCTCAGTAACTATGCATTTACCTTGTCTAACCTGCTTATTTAACCTTTGCAGTGTGTTGGGGAGGATATAGAGGACTTGGAATACACACCCAAACCTGAATTTGAAGGGTGCTTCAAAGTGACAAATGCGAAAGATGAGGTATTATAATATTATAATGAACAACACATGGCTGTCTACTTATTTTGACACATGATATCCCATTTTTATTTTTTATTTTTAATTGTCTTGATTGTGACATTGGTATCAGAAAGGACTTCTTGGTGTCTGGTTTGCCCACATGCAAGCTGTCCGCCCAGGTATATACACCACATACAACGGTGACTTTTTCGACTGGCCGTTCTTGGAAAGGAGAGCAGCTCATCACGGTTACAGTTTAAATGAAGTATGCACCTTATGAGAGCTATCCTGTGCCAAGCTGATATAGAATTAAATGTTTAATCTCTCTACTAGGATAAATTCTTAGATGAAACGGATCTTAAATACCTAATTATCACTCCTCACCCTACTCATGACATGCAAACTATATATTTTTTCTTGCCTTCGTTGTGAAAGCTTCTTAAAAAAATGGGCACCTGGGTGGCATTGAAATCCTACAGATGAACAGCTTAAGCATTTCCATGAGATGGTCATTTGATGAAAACTATTTTCAGTCAATTTGGACAGGATCCTAGTTGATGGCTTTCTACACTACCTTCAAATTGCTGACCACCAATATAAACTGCAAAAATTATGGCGTAGTGAAGATTTGTAACTGTATTGCTTGGTCACTTCTATACAAGATTCCATCCTATCAGTTAGATGGCAAGAGTTGGCTTCTGTTTTTGACTGATTATGTGGTTTATTCTTTAGCATCTTAAGAGCTTGATTTTGGCATTAAGGATTGGTGGTTTCATTCCGTTTCAACCGGTTCCCTATGTAAAATGTAATTTAATCTGGATAAACTTGCTTGTTTCACTTGGTAAACAGGAACTTGGATTTCAGTGTGATAAAAATCAGGGAGAGTGCCGTGCAAAATTTGCTTGCCACCTTGATTGTTTCGCATGGGTGAAACGTGATAGTTATCTCCCCCAAGGCAGTCATGGCCTGAAGGTCCATATTTTTCTACTTAAATTTCCAGTTCCATGTTTCTCCTTTTCACCCCTGTAATGTACTGAATATCTGGCTGTTCTATTCTCAGTCTCTGGTAAATTTTAATTTTTTTTACTAGTCTTTTCTTCTCATAATCATATTTATTTATTCGGTCGGTGTTATAACCATGTTGAGTTAGTTTTCTTTTCTGAGATCTGCTGATTATTATTATATATCTCCACCAACAATAGAGGTTTCCAATATCATGTCCAAGCTATGACTTTGCTCATATGTTAATAGGAGAGTTTAGACAATGGGATCCCAGTTTCTGCTGTAGTAATCAAGATATGGCTAAATTTAATTGAAGCCTTTTATGATAGTTCTATGCATTGAATGGCTGCTGGATTTCTTATTCTCCTGGAGAGCGACCAGCCTGTTAGTAACTGGGGATTAACTCAATGATTCTGAAAGTTTAACATGTCGAGAGGCTGGAATGCAAATTATAAGTGACTTACGAGATTTATAGAAACCCCAAAAAATGCAATTTGCTATGTTCAATATGGTTGAGAATCTCGTGATTCGGCTCAACGAAGGTCCTATTTTGGTTTAACAGTGCAATTTTGGTCATTCTTCTCGGTGATTTGTTGTCATTCTAATAAGCATTTCAGGCTGTGACAAAAGCCAAACTGGGTTATGATCCGTTGGAAGTCAATCCGGAGGATATGGTTCGATTTGCTATGGAAAAGCCCCAGGTATTATCCATCTGAAACAAATGTGTCTTATTTCATTTGATTATCTGACAACATCCTCGGTAACATGTCACTAATGGTCCTAAGATAAAGATTAGAGTTGAACCAATTTTCTCGGTCTGGATAATTTGTTGATATTCCGTCCAATAGTGTCAATACATATACTAAAGGGTTAGAAAATGGATGCGTTTAAAGCATACAATTCTAATATGGACATTTTTTTCGTCATCGCAATTGATAGCAAAAGTGAAATAATAAGCATCTGCAATACTATGTAAGCCACCTTTGGTTCTAGCTCCAAGGCTGAGGCTGCACTGCAACTACTTAAGGGAGTAGAAGCTGATATTTCTAGAAGACCGTATAATACAACTTATTAATGAAAGAACATTCTGAAATACCTGTTCACTAATTATCAGACTTAAAGTCTTATTTAATTTCTCTTTATTCATACCCTGATATTGAAAGTCCAGCATCCTTTCAGCCTTTAGAGAAGTATGCAGTTTTACAGTTAATACTTGTTGCGTTAATATTTATCAGTAGATTGAATGGCTAAAATGCATGGTCATCTTGAAAAATGGTAATTATGAGAGGCTGCTTAAGCTTTGTCTTTGTCCGATGTGACACTGCATTGGAGCTCATATTTGACTTGAACAGGGTGAATTTGTATCTTCTCCGTATCTTGTCCTCCCACCTTCATTTCAGAGGTCTAAGCATTTCTCCATTAATATCGTGCATGCTATATGATGCTTACAGTAAGTTCATTTTGGCTTTATTATACAAATACCGTTAATTTTGGAATGTGACCAGGTAGAAATGGCCAAGTCCGCGAAATTCTATTACAATTCTGATTTCTGACAAACAATAAAAGGGGATTGTATTGCACTTGTCATTAATGCGCATTTAAGCTTATTGCTTTGGAATCTGATTTGCATCGGGCTTTAATTTTTTAAAAAATGGCATTTCATCGTGTTCATGCAGTTAGCTTATGGAAATGGCGTCACTAATCTCAATTCCTGTCCCATGCATTCCTTTGCAGATAATGGCGTCATATTCCGTGTCTGATGCTGTTGCAACTTACTACCTATACATGACTTATGTCCATCCTTTTATTTTCTCCCTTGCTACAATTATTCCCATGCCACCGGATGAAGTTTTACGCAAGGGAAGTGGGACTCTCTGTGAAATGCTTCTTATGGTTCAGGTGGATATTACTTCTAATTATAACTCTCTTTATGGATGACAAATTGCTCTATTTTCTACTTTTCATACTGAAAAATACTTCCTCTCGTATTAGTTCACGCCTTTGCTAAATTGCTATTTTTCTTGTTTACTTTTTTAATGTTTATAATGGCTGTTTTGGGGCTCACTATCTACATGCATCTCCTCCCAGTTTTCCGGCCAAAATGAAAACCAATTAGAAAGAGCTGGAAACAAATGATTAATTGTTTCAGATTCCTGCCATCCTGTTTTTTTTTTTAAACAGACAGCTCAGTTCTTATTGTGATGCTTGCAGGCATATGAAGCAAATGTTGTTTGCCCTAACAAACATCGGGATGATCCAGAGAAGTTCTACAAAAACCAACTCCTGGAGAGCGAGACATACATTGGTGGACATGTAGAATGCTTGGAAAGTGGTGTTTTCAGATCCGATCTTCCGTGCAGCTTTAAACTTGATCCCACTGCGTATGAGGTCATCTATCTTAAATCCCCTTCAGTGAAAATTTTATTTCTATAAACCCTCTTTTTTCAAAGACTAAATTAGATGCTTGAGTGGTTGTGACTAATCTATTTCTCGTTAGGGCATTATGTGTTTTAGACTATCATTTGTATCATATATTGTTTTATTTAAAAATCTAGATACCGTATTTGTTTCTCAGTGAGCCAAACATAAGCTTTGGCTCCCAGAGGTGGAAAACTTGAGCATCCGTTATCTTTTCGTTTAGGGTTTAGGTAAACCCTAAATCGTTTAATCTTACAAGTTCCTAGTTGCTGCACTGCTTATGCTGCCTATTTACTTGTTTGCTGCTTATGAAGCAACATCTTTCCCAATTGCAGAATAATTCTTTGCTTATTTGATTTTTTTTGAATCTTTAAATGTCTGTAACTTAACTTCGCTTTGAATACATTTTAATCTTAATGGAAGTTCAAATACTGTCTTACAGCAACTATTAGAAAACCTAGACCGTGACCTGCAATATGCCATTAGAGTGGAGGGGAAGATGGATCTAGAATCAGTTTCGAACTATGATGAAGTGAAGAGTGCTATTAAAGAAAAGGTACTGTAATAATCCTGTGAGCTTCTTTTGTGAATCAGAAATCTATTTCAAAGTTTCGCCTCTTAATAGATTTTTGATGAGTTATGCCAGAAATTCTCAGTTTTACTTCGCCTTTGCATTGGATTTGTAGCTAGAGAATTTGCGCGATGAGCCAGTACGTGAAGAATGCCCTCTAATATATCATCTCGATGTTGCCGCAATGTATCCCAACATTATCCTGACGAACAGGCTTCAGGTAATGTTGGCGTGAAGCTGCCAAAATACTTCAAATAAAAGATAGCTATAACAAGAACAGTGATAGCTTGAGATTTCTGTAGAGTATTAAGCCGTATGGGCGGTGGAAGTCAAGTTCGCCATTTTGATTTCCTGGAATTCAAGAAAACTCGCATTCCAGATTTGCTTGTTGAAAAGTTGAGTATTTTTTTTGCAGAGTTTTAATCAACAACTTCCATCCACATAAAAGAATAGTGTGCTTAAAGTAGGAAATCAGCTTCTGTCAACAATCAAGAGAAATTTACGTGCACTATTCAATTGAATAGATGCTAAGCTCATTAGGATATTTCTGCTTGTGCTTTTCAGTCCAATTGTCACCATCTAACCATAGGTTGTTGGCACTTATGCATGCGGATGGATTAATTGTCTAGAATTTGATTTTACAAACATTCATGCTATCAACTGGATACTTTTGTGTTATGTTGGTTTTTTTACCTGTTCATGTGATAACATGCATTAATTTTTATTTGTATTGGTATCATAATTTATTTACACATCAAGATAGCTTTTTTAGATTTAAAATTAGCAGAGCTGATTTCTTTTTCCCACCCCAAATCCTAGCCACCTTCAATCGTCACAAATGAAATATGCACTGCATGTGACTTTAATCGTCCGGGGAAAAAATGCCTGAGGAAGCTTGAATGGGTTTGGCGTGGAGAGACATATATGGCCAAGCGAAGGTCTGGTTTATGTTCTATATTCAATTTAGAGAAATGCTGAATTGATGGATAAATTTATGAACTTGTTGGATTACGCCAGTGAGTACTATCATCTGAAAAGACAAGTTGAATCTGAGCTCATTGATAACGTAAATGGGCGGCCATCAAACTCGTTCGTGGAACTGACTGAGGTCGACCAACAATTGAAACTCAAGGAGCGTCTAAAGAAATACTGCCAAAAGGTAATAAATCCACTCCTGCATTATTTGGTTTGAAAATAAAACAATTGCCATTGCATATATCTGGCTTGGTGTTCCTTTCTTTTAGGCATATAAAAGAGTTCTCAACAAACCTGTCACTGAAGTTCGGGAAGCAGGAATCTGCATGCGTGAAAACTCATTTTATGTTGATACTGTGCGCAGGTGAACACCTATAAATTTTGTCTTCCAATAAACTATTACTCAGCTCTTTTTGAGCTTTCATGTTTTTTTTTTAATTTTCCCAAGTTTAAGCTGAAATTGCTAACTTGCCATGCTCCCTCCTTTTTGGTCAAAGTTTTCGAGATAGAAGGTATGAATATAAAGGAATGAATAAAGTTTGGAAGGGGAAGTTGTCTGAAGCAAAGGCCAGTGGGAATTCCATTAAAATCCAGGAAGCGCAAGTATCCATCTTTCTCCATCTGATTTACAATGACGTTGTTATTGAAATGGAATTACACTGAGCGTGCAACTCTTGCAGGATATGGTAGTCCTCTACGACTCATTGCAGCTTGCGCATAAGTGTATTCTCAACTCCTTTTATGGATATGTCATGCGGAAGTATGTGGACGCACTGGCCCCGATTTTTTCTTCCTCCTATCACATACATAATTTAATATTCATCAATATGTGTCTAATTTAAATTCCAGGGGAGCAAGATGGTATTCAATGGAAATGGCTGGAGTTGTTACATATACTGGAGCAAAAATCATTCAAAATGCTCGGTTACTGGTTGAAAGAATAGGGAGGCCTCTCGAATTAGATACAGATGGTATCTGGTGTGCACTACCAGGATCATTCCCAGAGAACTTCACATTTAAAACAAGGTATAATATTAGCTGGTTCAGAAGTCAGGGTGTGCACTTCAAATTTAAAACAGGGTGTGAAGTATATAATTGCCTTTCCATCCTTTTGACCTTTGAAGTATACAGTTTCGTAACCATTTGAGGATATTTTGGTCTCTGTTGTTCATGGTTTAATGGTCCTGTCTTTAAACTTGACCCTGGGCTGTCAGCTACTGTTTTATTTGTTAGAATGCTGTTCTAGGACACATTGATTATCTTTATGAAATGTTTATATTTCAGTGACCCAAAGAAGAAGTTGACAATATCATATCCCTGTGTAATGCTTAATGTTGATGTAGCTCAAAAAAACACAAATGATCAGTACCAGGTTTGTTATCACAATGTTATTGTTAATAGAGGTGCATTTATCTTATCATTGAGCTCCTAGGTTTTTATCTACGTGGACATCTGAATTAGAATTTAATGCAAAATAGTTATAAGTGCCTATTCCTTTTTCTTGCAGACCCTACAAGATCATCTAAGTAAGACCTATAGGACGCACAGTGAATGCTCAATTGAGTTTGAGGTGGATGGACCTTATAAGGTAATATTGAATGGAAAAGATGGCCAATAATGTTATTTCTTATACAAGATTGTCCCTGATATATTGGCTTCTTTACAGTAACCTAAGTTCTCTGCTTTTAGGCAATGATTATACCGGCTTCCAAGGAGGAGGGGATTTTAATCAAGAAGCGATATGCAGTCTTCAATGACGATGGCACTTTAGCTGAGCTGAAGGGTTTTGAGATAAAGCGTAGAGGTGAACTTAAGCTCATCAAAGTTTTTCAGGTATTCACTGAACAAGTGAGACTTCATACACTGTGGGAAGGGAGTGATTTTTTCCCCACATTATGCATTATCAGAGTTTAGTGCTAAGTATTCTTTTTTGTCCATATATCTTGACTACACTTTGATAACTACAAGTTTACGTTAAAAATATAATGTTTGTTATGATTCCTGGATTTCATCTCACGAATCTATGGAATTGCTATTTTCAGGCTGAACTGTTTGATAAGTTTCTTCATGGGTCAACTATACAAGAATGCTACTCTGCTGTTGCTTCAGTTGCAAATCGTTGGCTTGATCTACTTGATGTACGCTGCTATAAACATTTATGAGTTCTTTTATATATTTGTTTCAGTCAATCAATCAAGAAGTATAACCAATCAAGAATGAATTTGCTATAGGTCCTGCACATTGTAATGCAGCACCGAGTAGTATAATCTCAAGAGTGTTATTTTTTGCTTTCTGGCATCCTTAAGTTGATTGGGTAGGTCAATATATATTTAAGTTGTTCTGTTGCTGATTCTAACTGCTGGAGACCAATGGAGTTCATATGTAAGTTTTCCCTAATTTCAGAGTCAGGGCGACGACATTGCAGACAGTGAATTACTTGATTATATATCTGAATCCAGCACAATGAGTAAGTCCTTGGCAGACTATGGTCAACAGAAGTCATGTGCAGTGACTACAGCCAAACGTCTAGCTGATTTCCTCGGGGTTGCAATGGTTAGAGATAAAGGACTGCGATGCCAGTACGTTGTAGCATGTGAACCGAAGGTGCTAATTTTTCTGCTTCAGTTTAATGCTGGTGTGGAAATTAAGGTTTCACCATATCATTTAATTTCAACCATGTATGTCTTCTTTCGGCTATTGTGAGTTCTATTTACCTTTCTGTTACTTTTTGGAAGTTATAAACAGCAAAATAAGCTAAACTAAACCATCTAACTTTGATTCAGTTGTAAAGTTGGCAAAAGAGACCATTTAGAGTTGCCTGCCTAAATATAATTTGAGTTTCCTTACCAATCCCAAATAAATACTTAATGCTATATAATTTGCTTAAGATTTTTTAGATATACTGATAACACCTTTTATTGGGTCCTCTTGACTTCGTACCTTGGTTATCTGAATTCTACAAATTAAAAAATCTGAATGTCCTAACACACCTGCCTGGTAAGATCTTAGTGTTATCATGCCGTGATAAATTTCTTAGCATTACATGATAATTAATGGGCATCCTCTCCGCCCATCTATATTTTTCAACCACAAGGCTACTATTTTATGCTCTAATCTAGTATGTCGTTGGAGATATTGTTGTAGTTCACAATTGATTCCTTCTCTTTCAAGCTTCTGAGTTGTAAGTTTAAGTTTATTGATATGGTGCATTGAGCAGGGATCACCTGTAAGCGAGCGTGCTGTTCCTGTTGCAATTTTCGAGACTGATCCAGGTATATCATGTTATTAGCATGCTTGCTGTTTAAGTCAAGTGCTTATTCTGGAATACCAATTGCTTGCAGAAATTATGAAGTTCTATGTGAAGAAATGGTGTAAAGTTTCATCTGATATTGGTGTCCGGTCAATTATTGATTGGGCGTATTACAAACAAAGACTTAGTTCAGCTATTCAAAAAATTATCACCATTCCTGCAGCTATGCAGAAGGTGGGAAGGAAGTTCAGAGTTGCTTACCAATCACTTTGCAATTTTAGGTTTCTTACTGGAGTTCAATTTTTTTCAGATTGCAAATCCTGTCCCAAGGGTGCTTCATCCGGATTGGCTGCACAAGAAGGTTCGTGAAAAAGAGGACAAATTTCGTCAGAAAAAATTGGTGGATATGTTCGGTCAGCACCAGAGAAGTGAAGCTGTGAGAGTGAATGATGATCGTCAAACAAGTTATCATGCAACCGATGAACATAATATTGCAGACATTGAAGACTTCTGTAATAATGGTAAGACTCATCCAGTTGGACCTCATCCTGTAATCCGTTCCTCTGGGATCAACAATAAACATCATAAAACCAAAATAAGTAACCTGAGAGCAAGTTCAGACCAGAATGGGGATGGAAGTCAACATAAGTATTCTGCAGAGTCCTCACAGAATGTTCTTGAGGAGAGTGTAGACAGAAATTCTGATTATCCAGGATGGCTTGAGTTAAGGAAGAGAAAGTGGAAAGAAACTCGGGAAAAAAGGAAGCGTCAAAGGTAATCTTCTATTATTTAATCTTTTGTTCTCAGCCGTTTGAAGGAGTGAAGTGCACATTTCCTTTAGTGTACATCTGCTTAAGGAAAAATGTTTCTTCAGAGAGTTTCTTCTTGGCGTGTTTTTATGTGTATGCGCTTGAGGAGAACTGAGGTTACTTCCCTACATTCTGTAAAGCTGCTAATGTCGTCTTGGGTGATCACCAGCTTCACAGTTGATGTTTCTTTTGTAAAAATAAAGCTTATGGCGTGCGATGAAAATAAATTAATAAATGATCCATCTTAGTTAATTACCATTATAATCAACTCTAATTGTTCTTGCGGTCATAGGATCCATCTACAGTAATTATTATCAAACATTTCCACGGGGTTTGCCAATTGATATATGATAATTACTTTGGATATATCATGTTATCAGATTAGACAACTCTAGCACATCAAAACCAATGAACGGAACTGATTTAGCAAGTAAAACGACGAATTTCAAAAAGCATCGAGGCTCAGTTGGAGTCAGCTCCTATTTTCAGAGGCAAGACTTGGCAATCACGAGAGGTTACTGGCAGGTAACTACTTCGATTTTTTTAAATCCTTATTTTGTTCCAAAATTTTCTGCTTCATCCACTTATGCATGGTTATTGACATTATTGTTCGTTGTCAGATTATCCAGCTTTTACCAAGTCAACAGCAAGGTCAATTCTTCGCCTGGGTAGTTGTGGAAGGAATAATGCATAAGATTCCTATACAGGTTCCTAGAATATTTTATCTCAACTCTAAAGCCCCTGTAACTGAAGAATTTCCGGGAAGGATTGTGAACAAGATTCTTCCCCATGGCCACAAAAGCTACAACCTGATTGAGGTACACCATTAAATGATTGGCCTCTGGCCTTCAAAGTTTAGAATATTGTATAATAGTTTGACATTATCTTCAAAGGTTGCAATTGATGAGGACCAATTTAAGGCCGAAAGCAAGAAATTAGCAGCGCACCTTGCCGATCCTGATGTTGAAGTAAATTTTCTTCTTCATGTCCTTATGTAATTTATGTACTCCTGTTGATACTGGATACAAATTCAAATACTAGACTTTCCCTTAGAAAACACTTCTTGTATGTACTAGTTCTTTATCAAATGGTATTTAGACTATGACTTATAGTGGATATTTGAAATTGAGATGAAAATGTAGCCCAATCATATTACTTCATATCCCAAAAGATTACATCAGTGTTTTTTGCATTAGGATTATATCTAAGATGTCAATATAGTGTGATGGTATCATCTTTCGTATATAGTGAAGCTTTTGTGTACCAGAACCAGATTACCTTGGTTCAAGCAACTTATGTTTGAGACAATATCATTCTCAGTGCTCGCATCGTTCTTTGTTATTCTTTCATGGTCGTACAAGAAGTGACGGGATGATGGATTTGTATAATCTTTTGATATTTTGACTTTGCATCCTTTGCTGCCTTATGCCTGAGTTTTCTGAGAAGTAAATTAAAATATTCTGAAATGGATAACATGTATAAAAATTTGCTCATTATGAAAATTGCTAGCACAAAGATGATGACGCAGTGAGAAAAGGCATTACTCCTGCTCATATCTTTGAAACAAAATGCTATGTCATCTGTTTTTTGTGGTTTCTCATGAAATTGATTGCTGAAGAATTTAGCTTGCAATAGGTTTCAGATTTATTGATTCTAGCTTGACTCTTAAACTTTTGACAGGGAATTTATGAAACAAAAATCCCACTGGAGTTCAATGCAATACTTCAGATTGGCTGTGTCTGTAAAGTCAACCAGTATGCAAAGAAACAGAATTACCAAGATGGCTGGAATTTGTCCGAATTGAATATGAAGACAACAACTGAGTGCCCGTATCTGGAACATTCAATTGTTTTCTTCTACTTGTATCATAGGTGATTTCATTTTGGAAGAAGCTGTTTGTCCTTAAATTAGGTCTATTAAAATCTTAATCTTACTTGCAAGAATTTGTCAAGCTATTTATCTGTTATGATGTAGTCATATGTTATTGTAGCATGCAGACTTTGATGTTTCATCTTTGCATTATTTCCAGCGTCTCTGATAGCCGAGCAATGTATATTGCTTTTTTTCCGGCATCAAGCCAAATATCTGTGGTGGTTGTCAGTCCTTTCCCGGCGAAAGAATTGTCCGTTCCAATGCTAGAGAGGCAATTTCGTGATGCTAGGCAAGCATCATCTCTTTCACCTCCCGTGCTAAATGAACGAATTGAATTCAAGGTAACCTTTTTTTGGACAAACCTCTTTCTTCTTTTCCCATGCAAGGTCCAACTTTAATCTTTTCTTTGTACTTTTCTCTTGGTAAGGTTGATTATGTTGGTAATGTCAAGGACGCCTACAGCTACATTCAGAGGACAATAACAGAATACAGGTTTTTTTCTGCCTATTCTTTGTCATTTCTATTGACTGGTAGCTTAAGTTTATCTAAACCATTATTTGGGCATTTCTTGTGCAAAAATAGAGTTGACTCTTTCCAGAGAGGCCTTTTCGTGTATCTGCTTCCATAAACACTTTTCCGTGTTCCTGAAGTTGTTAATTAAGCAAACTTAAATTACTTGCATGATATATGCAAAATAAAAATAGTTTGGTGATTTCCAAGTCTTTATCTTGCAAGTTTCAAATCAGAAAGCAACTGGTGCTAGAAAGTAAAGGGTTCTAACATTTGTACGATTGGCTGGAACTAATTCTACTAGTTAGTTAGTAGCATGCAAGTCTTCTGTTTTGTTCTTTTATCTCAATCAACATGAGTGTAATCGGCATGGAGGATTTTGTATGAATAATTAAATTCCTAGCGCAGAATATGTGCATACTGTATCAGCATATAGACAGATATATATACTTTTTACTTAGTAGGAAGACTATCTTGATTTGAAAGTGGAAAAGTAAGGTTGATCATCATAGTTGTTACACTGGAACTTGAGAAAAGGGACAATATAACACAATAGCAGGTGACATGATTTGGCAGCTAGTAATTACGTTTGTCCAATGTTAGGCTGTGATGGTCATTGCCACTCCATATTCTCTTGCAAGATTAACTTATCTTCCAAGAAAATATTATCAAGGAAATTTGGCTGTCTTTAGCGGGAAAACAGGAAGCAAATTTCATATCAACTTGATCATACAACTACACGTCACAAGATTTTAGAGTGCAAAATTCCTCATTCCAGCTTATTTAACTTTATCCAAGTTTCAGTATAAGAAGCACGAGGCTATGAGTGCATTAGGTAATTATATTTGATGATGGAGCAAGCTAGATTGGAAGATAAAAATAAATAAAGCTAGATTAGAAAAGTTGAATCGGTGTTTAAGCTTGTGTTTGCTACATATTATGCTCCATCCATCCATCATTTTGGAAACCAATTTGATGTAATTGATTAAGTGCATTATGATGTGAGTTAAATTGCTCCTAGTTTGTTTGATCACTGTTCTCTTCTGCACGCCATGGGTTCTTCAGATGTCAGAAATCTTAGCATTTCCCATCTTACATAGCTAATTTTGTGGAACTTGTTTCTACATGCTTGCTTGTGTTTCTTTTTCAGACGTCGACATCACGGACCTGTAATTTCTATTATAGAGTGCCCCAATGTTCAGATATTGAAGACTGGCATACCCGCATTAGAAGATTTTCCTTGTGTTGCCATCCCTTCTAATCTTCGTGATAGTCAATACCAGGTAATACAAAAATTACGTTCAAATCGTGGCTTTTATTTCTTTATATGGTATTGCAATATATGCATTTTCTTTTCGCACAGGCCATTGGTTGGCAAGTGATTGCGGCTAAAATTGGAATTCGAAGGTGTGCTGCATCGTCCCAGTGGCTGAATGAGAGGGTGGCACTATCGCAATATGCTCATGTAAGAATCACACTTTTTCGAGCAAAACAGGAAAATACCGACACTAATAGCATCTGAACTACTACCCATTAAACGAATGACCTCATAGAATCTGAAGCGAACCATCAGAGAATGAAAACTAAGATCACACAGCTTTCATTTTGTAATGCATTTTTTTAATCTTTAGCATGTGCTTCACAAAGTCTATTTGAGCAGGTTCCTTTGGGAAATATTGAAGTTGATTGGCTCATGCAGACGGTAGATATCTTCTTGTCGAGAGCATTGCATGATCAACAACAGGTACTTGCTTTATTCACTACGCTAGCATTTTTTATTACTCAATAATTCAGAGGCTAATGAGTATAACTCCAAAACTTGCCTTCGTGCAAGTTGTATCGCGAACACTATCTACTGAACTTTATCCTTCGATTTTATTGATCTTGAGGTTCTTTGGATTTCGGACAATGGCATCCCTGACTTGGGGGGCACTAATGAAGAAGTACCATGTTTCATAGACGAGGTGAGTCCTGTAATTTAGGATGTTATCATTTGCTTCAATGTTTAACTTTTGTGACATCCTATATGTATCTAACAACTTTTACCTTATCCAGGTGATTCAGCCTGTTCTCACTTACCCTGGTGCATATAGGAAAGTCACTGTTGAGATTAAGGTTTATATTGCTTCTCTCCCGTGCTCTAAGGCCCCTACTTTCAAATTGGCATTTTGTTAAGCACATGGTTAAGGCTTTCTATTTATTTTGTAATTTTAGATCCACAATCTAGCTGTCAATTCTCTTTTGAAAAGCAATCAAGTGAATGAAATGGAAGGGGGCGCCTTATTTGGTCTCGAACCCGAATTCAATCCCGCATCAATGTCTAGCGACAAACAATATTGTTATGAGGAGGCCACCTCCTGTGTACCTGCTTTTCGCATTCTTAAACAGTTAATCCGGAGATGCCTTGCTGATGCAGTTACATTCGGAAATGTTTTTGCAGATGCTATATTGCAGCACCTGTACCGATGGCTTTGCAGGTGTTATTTGATAAATAGGAATTTCCGTTGGGGGTATCCGACCTTTTTATACTAACCCTTCCCTGGTCTTTGTTGTAGTCCAATGTCTAAACTTCACGATCCAGCTCTCCATCTTATGCTCCATAAGGTAATATGTAGTTCAGGAGATGAAGCAGCATATTGATACTTACCCGAGATGCTTTAATTTCCTAAAATTGCATTTTTCCGTTCCTTGAGAAATCACAGTCAGATATAATTTGTGATGCAGGTTATGCAAAAGATTTTTGCTCTGCTCATGGCTGAGATTCGCAAGTTAGGCGGCACTGTTGTCTTCGCCAGCTTCAGCAAAGTTATAATTGATACGGGGAAATCAGATCTATTAGCAGCTAAAGCTTATTGCGATAGTGTGCTTACAACTCTTAAAACTAGGTTTACCTTGCATGCATCCTTAATAACTTGCAACTTATCTTTCTCTTCATCTTCTGGCATGACATGTTACCAATTTTTCATCATCACAGGGACTTATTTGAGTGGATTGGGTTTGAGCAACTCCAGTTCTGGCATTCCCTGCTCTTTATGGATCAGGTCGGTCGTTGCAAATTCAGTTGCCTGACATGTATATGGTCTTAGTGTAAGGGTATTTCTGTGTTTATATCCCCTCTTCCTTAGGCACCTAAAACATTGATGCAAGAGCTAGAGTGTTCATTACCAAATGTATTGTGCGTGTACGTGGGTACCTTTTTTTACTAGTATATGCATCTGCATCGCTATTTTGTAAAATCGGTTAGTCCAGTGTACCATACTGTGGGCACACATACTGATCCCAGTGCTGACATTCTTCATGAACAATGAAATTTGGAATTGCTGATAACACTTACCGTAGTCTGCTTAGTGTGGAGAATGAAATTTGCAAACCAGCTTCTTTTTTAGTTTCATAAGTATTCGGAGCAGAGACCAATTTCAGGCTAAACATGTGTGATAATCTCTTTTTCTTTGTGAACATATCTAGCTCTATTGGTACCTTTGGGATCCCATATCATGATCAGTTCCACTCTTCTTTTATCCATATAAATATCTCCCTTCACAAGAATAAAACAAGAGACATGTTCTTCATATTTTCTTCTGAATTTATATTTCCGTGGTAGGAGGATTTTATTAATTTACTGTTACAGAAATACTTAACAAAGCACCTTCCTGTATGGAGAATAGCTCGTGAATAGGCTTTTTTCTTCCCGATTAGAATTCAATGTGTCAAGTATCAATTGATTCAAATATTTTACTTGCGATGTTTGTGTATTTTGACACACTGAGAAATTGCCTAGCAGGAGCAGCAGTTCGGTACTTGTAAATATTTAATTCAATATGAAAAAAGAAACTGATTCATTGTCAAGATAACTTGTGTTTAGAAATGGTCTTCAATGTTTTGCTGTTTCTGCGTTATAGTAATGAGTTTTAAATTATTTGAAACTCATAAAAACTGGTTTATATTGCTAGAACCACATGACCTGGTGGAGATAAATCAGAATATTGGAAATAATTGAAGCACTTAAGCCAGTTTGTGAAGACATCCTTTAATTGTTACAAATACCGAAAATATAAAACCATTATTTTATATGATTATATGTTATACATGGATTCCTTCTCTTTATCGCCCTTTGTCCAAAATCTCAGTACAACTACGGCGGAATTCAAGCTAGATTAAAGGATGGTGCAGAAGCAAATGTTGGGAGTACAGACCATGATGATTTTGAAGTAGATATTATCTCCAGCTGGGCCATTGCAGAAAATTTGCCTACACCGACTCAGGTGTGTAACTATAGATCTCCATGGAGATTGTGCCTGTCCTTGGGTTTAATTATTTTCAAAATTTCGTGGTTTTTTTTTATAGCATTTCAAACTTCAAAGCATACTGTCATAGAACAACACGGTCTTCAAGCTATCTGTCCATTCCACTATCAATACTAATATCATGGAGACGTGCGCTAAAAAAGTTAGCTGAAGAGAGGTCCCTGCCTATAAAAATTATGATGTATATTGATAAAGTCGAATATGATGATTCTCAGGCCCTATATATACTTCAGTATCTGGATGGTTATGCTATTTCAGCCTTCAAAACCATCCAGTACCGAAAATGTTACAGTAAAATTAGTAGAAAGTATTTGAACATCTGCATGATTTTTATATAATGGTGGTTCAGCACTTGCGGTTTTACATCACAGAGATGCATTTTAATTGCCTTACTGAGTTGACATGATAAATTGCTATTGGTTTAATCAGGATCACTTCATCTGGATTGTTTCGGAGTTTCTGTTTTCCCCCTGGAAGTACGCGCAAGAAGAGGCTGCAAAGCAAGCGTCTACAATGGGTGATCTGTGTACACCATCAATAACAGCTTCAACTGCTGAAAATATTGATTCACAGATAACAGAGTTTGTCAGAAAGAAGATTGTATCCGAGTTTACAGATAAACTTCTTAAAATTGTATGTGGTCCAAGCCTTCACATGAAACGAAAAAACAAGTCTCAGAGTGTGAGTGCCACGACTGGAGGTTTGCAATCTCTGAACAAAACAGATAAGGGGGATTCTGCTCTGGATTTTATCAAATATGTCTGTGCTGTATTAGCACTTGACCAAAAAGTTCAGCATGAAGTTCTGGTAAATCATGTTTCCAAAATTTATCCCATTTTTCGGCATATTTATTAACATATTTTGGTTCTGTGTTTAGCCTGCTCATCATCTACCGGTTTCTTGTCCGTTGGCTTGGTTTGCAGGTCATGAGGAGGAATCTTCTGAAATTGGTCCGCGTTAGGGAATTCGCTCCGGAGGCTGAATTTCAGCATTTATCTACGCCATTGACTCTACCCGATGTCATTTGCAGGTAAACTGATTCCAATAATGATCTTCTTGCATTCTCTCTATATACTGGAGCCATACTTGATAATCCTCTTTGGGTAATCCTATTTCTTTGAGATGAAAATAATTGTCAGACTGACTCATGGAATAAATATACAACAACCAGATAAGTTAGTAGTATGATTATGTAACCACATCAAATTCATAGGTCAAGGTGAGTTATTTATTACGAACTGAGCCTAGCAAAATGGTAATCGAAGTCATGGAGACTTCCAGTCATCTTGTTCCCGAGAAACCAAGGCAGCTTAATCTGATGACAATGAGATGAATTTTGACTAAGAGGTTTCGAGTTCAAGTCCCAGCAAAAGCGCTTGACTAGGCCTAATCCATAGTAGCCTTTAGGCTGGGTGCTTTCGGAAGTGTAAAAATTCTCGGATACTGGGAAAGAGCGGGAGTATTTCTCTCATTTACCAATCCAAAAAAAACTTGTTCACGAAGAATTTAAAAGAAATCCAGCGTGATAAAAATTAATTCGTCAGTAAGAAAAGAACTACCTATTTGCCTTGAACAAAAGTCGAAGTTCTCGCATCACTTTTCCTTTGTTTCTACTCATACATATATATATTTTTGTTGGCAGTTACTGCAAAGACTGCAGAGATCTCGATTTAGGCATTGACCGGGCGTTGACTGCTCAGGAATGGTGTTGTGCTGTTCCTCAGTGCTCCCAACCCTACAACCGTGAAGTGATGGAGAATGCTCTCGTTCAGATTGTAAGACAGAGAGAAAGGCTTTACCATCTCCAAGATCTGGTGTGCCTCAAGTGCTATCAGATCAAAGCCGCACACTTGGCCCAACATTGTGCTTGCGCTGGGTCATTTGCGTGCAAGGAAGATTCCTCGGAATTCCTCAACAAAATGCAAATCTTCTTGAATGTAGCCACTGATCAGAAATTTCGGCTACTACAAGAATGTGTGTCTTGGATCTTAGAAATCAGATAGATAGCTGCATAGACTGTACTTCACATACACCTCCATTGATTTATGCAGCTGATATCCACATACAATTCCAAGAATGTGTGTTTTTGATAAGCAACTTGGTCGAATGCTGGCTTATGTTTGTGCTCTCCATGAATTGCATAGATGCCCTGACGGAGAACCAAGGGGACTCGAAGATATATGAGGCCTGGAGAACTTGTTTTCCTTCAATGGTTGAAAATGATCTGCTGCTCATCTGAAAATATTTGATCTCTGTATGACAATGTAATATAGATGCTGCTAAGCTTATTCTTGTTCATCGTTAAAAAAAATTATATTTTATAATCACTCGTCGTGATTTGTTTTTTTAATGTTTCAAGTACATTTTCCTGTTGCGGATATATATCATAAATGCTACATCACAAGAATTCTTTATTCAACGTGGCCGAACGTGATTGGATGATCATAAAGTGTAGGTCGATCATGGATGAATGGTATGCAGTCACGTGTGTTTCTTGTGCTTCTTGCATGATATAGCATTTCTCGATATATACCAATTTTTCTGGAACACTTTCATACTTCTTTTCAGCTGATGTTAAGCAGGTCAAAGACAGCAACACTTTCCTATAATACAAAGAATGGCGCATTATACTCTTATCCATATTTTAAAAAAAAATGATAATTCAACAGTTGGATATCTCTGTGATTCTGTTTATTTACATCTTTTCAATCTGTATCTCCTGAAGAAGCCTGGATAGAAATGATGAAGAGGTAACACCAGATCACAGTTACATACAAAAAGATCATCGCTGTTACTCAAGTTTATCAGGAAGCAAGAGAAGGCTGAGGCCTGTACAAAACTGCAGCCCCCCGAGACAGTCACATTATGCTGGAGATGGAGGTTCCAGTCACATTTTGGGAACTGGTTTACTAAATAGCGAATGCCGCCCTTCGGCAACAACAGTTCCTGTTTCTTTGTTTCTTATCAGCACAACGGTCCCAGCATAACCACCAAGGCTACCCAACTTCCTTGAAATGATCTCCAATTCATCCTGACAAAAGGGGTTTGAACAACAATAATGAGGCCAGTGCACAATTTGGACTTTAAATCTTTGAATTGGTGTTCTGGCAACAGATTACATGTAAGCAGATGATCAATTCTTTGATCTATTCAATAATCATAGCTGATCTTCAAGACATCTCTGCCTGAACTTCATGGTTGCGCTAGCGCTAGTACACAAACGGTACATCACATCAAACACCATTCGAGTTCTAGTTGCAGAAGTACTCAAATAGAACCCCATCATCACCTCAAACAAAATTATAGGGCCACAAGTAAATTTATCTCAATTTCTCAAACATGATCCAACCTATTGGATTAGGTGTTCAATCACGAGTTTTCGTATTAAATTGTTCATTTTTTTTTTACATTTCGACTCCAGATATCATCAATGTTCAATACTTGATCATCACAGATTCCTACAAATTCTAGCTAGCAAGATCAATGCATTTCACAGTCACAGGTATCTCGGATAATCAAGTTTTAAGTTGATTAAAAAAAGGTTTCGAAATTGAGCTTAGTAGAAGCTAAGCTTACATTGAGTTTTGCAGCAGAAATATAGCAGATTGACATGTCCACCGACACGCCCATAGGCTTCCCCTCCTCAAGGATTGCCGCAGCGCCGATTTCGTCAACCAGAGAAGCAATTGCACCCGCGGACAAGTTTCCATTTCCATCCTGAACAATCAAATTAAACCCTAAA
>JAOYMZ010000003.1:1383789-1408676 GCA_025802335.1 Pinguicula primuliflora
ATACAAGTTTCATATCAGTAATAGAATTGCTAATGCTAATTGCTATCAGTAATACATTATACAAGTTTTATCAATCTAGAAAACTTACCAGCAAGGCAGCAACGAAACAAGCAGGGAACAGCCAAACGGCAAACACGACGAACCGCAAGTCCGCAACGGCCAACGAATTCCGAACGTAAAGCCTGGAAGTGGAAATTGGAATGGAACTTGAAGAAAGCAAGAGCAACGAACGACGACAGGCTGTATGGAACGGCCGAAGTAAGAAGCCCCAACAGATTTCTAAATTTCTGAACAGTAAGTTGGGCTTCAAAATATTTTTTTTTTGTAAAAAATGAGTTGGGCTTCAATTTTTTTATAGGCCCAAAAGTTCATTTTTTTCTGGGCTGGGGGTGCCCAGGCTCCCCGGGCACTGGGCTACATCTGCCCATGCATGCAAGGAGCCCGGGCACTGGGCTACATCCGCCCATGCATGCAAGCATCCACCTTTCAGTCGCCACTGGCGCCTACTCGGCGCCTACCTTTTCCATATATGAGAAAACACCTAACACTTTAGTCATCCGAGCCTCGAGCTCCAAAGAACTCGCCACGCTGCCGCAGGCACCTGCTGCCACTACAAAGCTAAATAAATACAGCTCAAGGATCACAGAGCCAAAGTCGCAAGGCGGTTCTCAGGCTATTCTCTATGGTGTTGGTTTGTCGGATGATGATATGAGTAAACCCCAAGTGGGAATTTCGTCTGTTTGGTACAAGGGAAACACTTGCAACATGCATTTGTTGAAGCTTGCCGAGACTGTCAATGATGGGGGGTTAATGAGACTGGAATGGTGGGGTTTAGGTTTAATACAATTGGGGTGAACGATGCCATTTCGATGGGAATGCGCTGTAGCTTGCAGTCAAGGGACTTGATTGCTAATAGTATCGAAACTGTTATATGGCTGCTCAGTGGTATGATGCGAACAGGGACGGATGTACAATGGTTCTGGGGTGCTTGGGCACCCCCAGCCCACCCAAAAAAATACTAAATTTTATAGAAAAACACTGCAATTGGAGATCAGGGAAGAGTACCGAGGATTTCAGCTTACTGACAACTTGGGAGCAAGTAAGCTTGATGATTTGATTTGGTGGTTGGTTAGTTTTTTGTTTTGTTGCTCAGATCCCTGAACCCCAAATTTGCATTATTTGAGTTTTAAGCTCTTAATTATAGAATAATGTTATTAAGAACCAATATCATATTCAAGATTATGTGGGACATACGATTATAGGACATTGTGTAGTACCTATTTGAATCTTTACTTGATCATGGTGTAATGTTAAGTGACATTATAGAAAGATTTGGATTTACAAATTTGGGGTTCAGTTATTCGTTTATGTATTTCTCATCTTTTTCAGTTTGTTAACCACAACTTCGTCGATTGTGGACATTTGGTGTTCACATAGGTCCAGTATTGTTTTGGATGAGAGCTTAAAAAGGAGTTATATCACAAGTTTCCCTTTGGATCAGTTGGATGCTTTGACAAATGAAGGTGGTCAAAAAGGGGGATGTGTTGTTATGAGAGCATTGACCCAGGTTAGCATGAGGTCTTATTTCTGACTGAGATGTATATTTAACTGAACTGTTATCTTAGATTCTTTTCGTCTTCATTTATGTCTTTGTGAATAAGAAAATCTTGGTGAATGTAATTGTCTTCTATTGCTCTGTGGTGGAAGGACGCATAAAGTGTGGGCAATATGTTCTTTTTGTTGTATTTTGACTTTAATGCTTAATTCTGCAAGTTCAACTGATTTGTTGTAAATGCTCCAGAGCAACAGTAGTTGTCTCCTGAATCTAAGCAAATCTACTGTTTGCACAACGTAGTGCTTCTCTTAGCTGTTTTGCCTTCTATTATTCTGTTGCTTCTATTGTCTCTATGCTGTTTCGCTTCAAACATTCTATATGATGATTTTAGCTGAATCTTATGCTTCTCAATCTCTTAGCATTTTGCGATTTTGCTCTAATTTTCCAAACTTTTGAAATAGAATTATGTTTGTTTCTTATCCTCCATCCATTCTTACTTTTTTTTATGATCGTTCAGATTTTCATAAAATGGCTTGGCTATCCATGATGGCTGCGGATATGTCATTTTTGTATGCTATCATTGGAGTTGGGATCAGCATTGCAATAATTATTGGTAACTTCATTATATGTTGTTTTTGTTCTTCTTGTGTGCCTTTGCTTAATATAAGAGTGAAAACATGTTTTTGATCTCTTTGTCTTGTTATTTATTGAGATTGAAGACATCCCGTTGAATAGATCAATGGGCTCCTCTCCTCTTCCACGGTACCCGTAAGATGCAATCGGCGAACTCCACAAAACAAACTCATCTTCTTTACATGCTATTCCCAAAAGACTAAAAAAAAAACTATTCCCAAAAGACTTGCCGGTAATAGTTTGAAGTTTGAGCAAAAGTTTCAAAAAATGACGAGAAGAAAATTTCAACTATCGCCGATTGAGCAATTACCCAAAAAACATTGTATATTATGTACATGTAATAATTTAAATTATGTATATTTTTAAATATTATCTACGTAGTTTATGTTAGCTCAATTTTTAACTTTCAAGTGGGCACCCCAGACTTGAAATCCTAAATCCGTCCCCTGGATGCGAACGTTTCAATTCTTGGTTGAAATAAAAATGTAAGGGGAATTTCGATCAAAGTTCAACCTTGAGTAGTTATTGTTATTTTCTTGATGGAAACGTGAATTCTATTCGATTCTTCCACCATTTTTTTTATGTCGAATTGTTAGCGGTTGATAAGCACCTAATTAGGGCTTAGTTCATGCTATATTTTAATCCATTTCATTCCCTAAACCACAAGATTAAAGCTCAAAACATGCTCATTTCCACTTTTATTAGAACTTGGATACATGTGTTATGTTGAAACAACTTATGTTTAATTCACTACACATTTTTGTTAGGAATTCATCTAGCATGCCAAGGGACTCATTTTATGTTCAAATCTGCCCAGACTTATATTTAAAATCGTTCAAAAATGCAGCAACATCCAAGACACAAAAATTGGACCATGAAGATCACATGGATCAAATTGACCATGGACACAAGGGCTAGGGGTCTGCTCCATATTGGTGCAAGTCCAGACCGGTTTAGCCACTCATAACATCAATATACATGGCTAAGAAGTGGCTAAAGCTTGAACTAAAAGCATCCAACCACTCTCCAAAAAGTGGCCTTGCCATTTTTGGGAAAGAAGTTTGGAATTACTTGAAGGCCCTTGCAAAAATCATATCTCTCGTGTCCTTGCATGGAAAAATCTATAATTTCACCAGGAGAGAAATTGAAGACCCCTCTACAAGTTTCATGTTGTAACCCAAGTCATTTTGGACGTTTATGGTCGAGATTAAATCAAGGACCACACTCAAGCTGCAGATCAAGTGCAATGTCTGATGTCTCCCTTCCAATGCTGATATCTCAGTGTATACGTCAAGGTCCCAGGGGTAAATTCATACCACAGATAGCCCTTGAGCTCGTGAACAATTTGTCTTTACACCCTAGATCGATTAGAGGCAGCGGAACCATGGTTTGAGCAGCAACTACACAAAGTGGTCAAGCTGGGATAAAGACTGAAAGAACCCTGAATTGACTGTGCGGTTCCTTTGAAATCACGAGGGGGCCCGAGGTAAAAACACTCAAAACTAATTCCCTAAGATGAAAAATAGTTCATTACAGCAGCTGGACATCTAGAAAAAAAGGAGAGCTTGGAGAATTTCAGTTGCGCACGGAGAAGAAGCAAGGAGAAGCTAGTGAACATTAACTCTCGGATTTGGCCATTGTTTTCCATTCTCTTTTCATTTTTATGACTATGTTTCGTATTAGAACTCTGAATATGTGTATTTTAGCTCCTGCTATGAGCTAACTTTGTGGTTCAAGGCTTGGTTGAGCCTCCCTTTGGAAACCATGCCATTTTAGTTAAGAAGGTGTTCTAGTTTACATTGTTTTTGTATGGTTGTGCTTGCTTAACACTTGGGTGTGGTTTGGGCACGGATTTACACTCCATTTAGGTGGGCTAGGTCGGAAACAGGATCACAAGACCTAGCTCCTACATAGGACACAATCACACTACGGTCCTTGGGAGTATAGCATCCCTAACTTGTAGTGTCACAATAGAAATAGTTCATTTGCACTCAAGGTCACCAATACACGATTGGAAGAGGTTGTATAGGTGTATGATACGAGAGTTTTTGGAGGTTTGATAAGTTTTTGTTTCTATATTATCCAAGATCTTATGATAATACAGAAAGCTGTGCATTGCATATTGTTGCTACTCAAACAAAGGTGGAGGACTAGGCATTAAAGCCCTCAAGCAGTTCAACTTGGCTCTACTTGGCAGATGGGGATTCAGAATCCTATATGAACAAAATGGCCTCTGGAAACAAGTATTATCAGCACTGTATGGCCCTATAGATGTGGGTAATCTGCAGGTTCAAAGAAACGCATCAATATGGTGGAAGGATATTAATAAATGGTTACTATCCTCAGCTTGGTTTCAGCAGAATCTAATGAAGAATATAGGAGATGGCACGACAACTAAATTCTGGCATGACAGATGGGCAGGTTCAACTCCTATAGCTGAACTATTTCCTACTGTATACTCAAATGTTGCAGACAAACAAGCCTTAATTTGTGAGAAGGGTTTTTATGATCTAACCTGGCACACATGGAGATGGAACTGGAATTGGCTGGAACCTTGTAATGCTGAGCTGATGATCGAACTCCAGATCTCAACACTAAGCTCAATCTATTCCCCCCAGGACCTGGCACCTCGGACCAATGGGTATGGACGAACTGCACCATCAGCAAATATCCAACTGCTGACATATATGAGTAAATTATGAAGGAAGAATGGCAAAAGGAGGAGATGGATCTAGAAAATGCAAAAGTTTGGGAGAAATTCATACTTTTAAAAATCAGCGCGTTCTGTTGGAAATCACTCCAAAATATGATCCCACCAGTACACAATCTGGCGAAAAGAAGATTAAATATTGACTATATTCTATGCCCACTCTATCTTGATGAACATGAAGATGTCGCCCATCTCTTTCTCGGTTGCAGAATAAGCCAGGAAATATGGCTCCAGTGCTTCAATTAGCTGGGAATAGCGACTGTAATACCCGCAATGCTGAAGGAGATACTGGCACTTGATCAAACCCAACAATTCCCGGCAAGAATCAAAAGAATATGGAAGATGATCTGGGAACTCACGTGTTGGGCCATATGGAAGACGCGTAATGACGCTATCTTCAAACAAGAAATCCCAAACACAATGAGGACATTGTAGATTATACAAATGCGGGCCTGGCTGCTTCTTCGGGCCCATGGGAAAATTGGCCTAAGCTATAGTTTTGGTGATTAGTATCGTGAGCCCAGTTGCTGTTTGTAACCCAAAACATTTGCAATAGCTCAAATGTGGGTATGTAAATATTATCCATTAATACAAATTCATTACCTACCAATAAAAGAATATAAAAGATGATAGACATCATATTTCTTATTGAGTCTGACAAGAAAAGTGAACAATAGGTGTTCTTGTTAGAGAAATTTTCTGATCCAAAATCTTACAACCAGATTAATGATATTAGGTTCAGAATTATAATCGTAACCTTTGATTCACAACAGTTAGATGGTCAAATATTAGAATTCTGGACCTAATATCATTAGTGGTTGTAAGATTCTGATCCTGAAAATTGGTGGTTCTGTAAAAACTGATAGAAACTAACTACAACCTTCAACATAACAAATTTAACATACATGATCAACTGTATCAAGTGATACAGAGAAGAAAGTTTGTAGATTCATAAGGACATAGAATAACCAGAGTAACTCGAAGCTTCCATTATTCAATCATCGTCTCAAATGTACAAGTGTATGTATTTATTCATGATCACAATATTTTGGCCAAGCCACAATCAAAAGAAATAGAAATCACGGAGGAAGGGTCTGGATTTGTGATGGCCCATTCTCAACACTCCCCCTGCAAAATAGATTAGGGTACAGACCTAAGCCCATCTTGGACAACAATCATGTAAAAGCGAGAAGTGGTAACTGCTTCGTAAGGACATCAGCAACCTATTGTTCTGTGGGTATATACAGAGGCATAATAGAACCAGCTTTATATTCGTCACGACCAATGTGGCAATCAATTTCAATATGTTTAGTCCACTCGTGAAATACTGGATTGGCCATGAGGTGCATAGCTGCATTGTTTTCACAATGTAAAGGGATAGGAGAATTGACTTTTACCCGAAGGTCATGCAAATTATATGTGATCCATTTAAGTCCACATAATGTGGTAGCTAAGCTCTTATATTTGGCCTCCGCGGATGATCTTGAAACAGTGGTTTGCTTCTTGGTTTTCCACGATACAACAGCCTCGCCTAGTTGAATGAAATATCCTGTTAATGAACGTCTAGAGTCTGGACATGAACCCCAATCTGCATCAGCATGAGCAATCAGTTGCAGATTATTATGTGCTAGGAAAAATAAACCAAGGGCTGGACAACCATGGAGGTATCTGACCACATGAAGACGTGCTTGCAAATGTGACCTACGGGGTGACTGCATGAACTGAGATAACTGTTGAACAGCATAACTAAGGTCAGGTTTGGTGAAGCTAAGATAAAGCAGACGTCCAATAAGGCTTCTGTAGGATGAAGGATCAGACAGCAATTCTGTTTCATCTGATGCAACCAGGTTGAGTCCAGGAGGTAAGGGAGTGGCTGCAGGGACCGAATCTTGTAAGCCAGTATCACTGATGATGTCCAAAGCATATTTACGTTGTGTGACATATAAACCAGAACCATATTCAACAACTCAAGCCCTAAATAATAATGTGCTGATCCCAGCGCCTTGATGCTAAATCTGTTGTCCAAAAAATTTTTAATGTCATGCAACTCAGATAAATCATCACCAGTCAACAATATATCATCCACATAAACAAGTAAGGCTGTAAATGTAGTGGCTGTTGCTCGAATAAACAAGCAATGATCATGAGCATTTTGTAAGAAACCATAACTCTGCAATTGAGAAGTAAGTTCTTGATTCCACATACGAGATGACTGTTTAAGTCCATAAATAGATTTTTTAAGTAGACATGCTTGACCTGGCTTTGCAACAGAATACCCAGGTGGTGGTTTCATATAGATTTCTTCATTTAAAATACCATGAAGGAATGCATTATTTATGTCCAACTGCAGAACAGACCATCCCCTTGCTACTGCAACTGCAAGTAATAACTGAACTGTGGTTTGGTTTGCCACAGGTGAGAAACTGTTCGTGTAATGTAAACCTTCAACCTGATTGTAACTCTTGGCCACTAGGCGAGCCTTATATCTTGAGACAAATCCATCTGGGTTTGTTTTCAGTTTGAAAACCCATTTACATCCCACCATTTGTTGATACGGAGGAAGATCTGTAATGATCCAAGTGTTGTTCTTTTCAAGTGAAGCTAACTCAGACTGCTTTGCTTCAACCCAAAGTGGATCTTTAGAGGCTTGAGAATAGGAATGTGGCTTTGAATTTGAGGGTGTAGAGAGCAGGCACATGGCGGCTGGTGAAAGAAGAGCTGAATTATCTGATATGTAATAATCCTGATGCCACACTAGAGGTCTTTTCGGACGTGTGCTTTCCTTGGTAGATTATTTGGTGCAGGAGGAGCTAAAGGAGTTATTACTGGATCTGATGAAGACGCAAATGAGGAATGCAGGCAGGTGGATCAACAGGTAATTTGGATGAGTTTTGTGCATTCTGTGAAGGAATATGTACAACAGCCGAAGGTTTAGTTGGCTCACCAAGGATAGGCTCATTAAGACCAGGATCTAAGGGAAGCTGAGCATTCTGTGTAGTCTCATAACGATCACATATAGGCAGAGGTGACTGGTATATTGGCTGAGCAGCATCAGTAACTGATAGATTGGATTTGAAGGGAAAAACCTCCTCATAGAACTGCACATCTCTGGACAAGATTATCTTTTGTGCATCAAGATCATATATACGATAAGCCTTCGACACATTAGAATAACCAACGAAAACTCCCTTGAAT
This sequence comes from Pinguicula primuliflora, assembly GCA_025802335.1. Lineage (NCBI taxonomy): Eukaryota > Viridiplantae > Streptophyta > Magnoliopsida > Lamiales > Lentibulariaceae > Pinguicula > Pinguicula primuliflora. Next base: position 1,391,883 of record JAOYMZ010000003.1, read on the forward strand.
GTTCGAGGATCAAACTTCAATTTTTGTGGCTTCGTATTAACATAATAGCATAAGCATCCAAAAGTTCTGAGGCTAGATAAGTCAGGTGAGTCTCCAAATAACACACTGTGAGGACTCTCCCAATTTAACACAGCTGAGGGCAATCTGTTGATTAAAAAGGCTGATGTCAAGACAGCTTCACCCCATAAAGTAGGTGGCAATGAACTGTGAAACATTAGAGCTCTAGCGACTTCAAGAAGATGATGATGTTTCCTCTCGACAACTCCGTTTTGCTGGGGTGTATAGGGTGTGCTTCGTTGATGAATAATGCCAAGAAAAGCCATGAGTTCTGAACAACTTTGATTCATGAATTCCAGTCCATTGTCTGACCGAAATGTTTTAATTCTGCATCCAAATTGGGTCCGGGCCATATGGAAGAACTTGGACAAAATATGACATACTTCTAATTTTCCTTTCATAAGATAAACCCATGTACCCCTGCTATAATCGTCAACAAGAATTAGGAAATGTGTATAACCACTGATTGTGGGTGTAGAATATGGACCCCAAACATCTCCATGAATGAGATCGAAAGGTGCAACTGTAGTTTACTTATGAATAGGAAAAGGTAACCTTGTTTACTTAGAACGGTGGCAAGCATCGCATGGTGCATTAAGGTCAGAACTCACAACATTTAACTGAAGTTTGGTCATAACATTACAAGAAGGATGTCCCAAACAGGCATGCCACAAAACAGAAGCAACTGGGTTTGGCAAAACAACAGAATTACATTCATGACTAGACAAAACACTAGGAGGCTGAACAGATTTAGGGATTATTGTAACAGCACTTTAACTGCGGTTGAAGGGTCCAAAACGTAAAATCCCTTCAATTCTTGTCCCACTGCTAGAACCTTGCTAGAGCTGAGGTTATGCAGAAGACAAAATTGAGGGTAGAATATAAGTTTAGCACCAAAAGATCTGGTGAGCTGTGACACAGAAATGAGGTTAAAACGGAAGTTGGGAACATGCAACACGTTGTTAAGAACAAGAGAATGAGGCAGCAAACATCTGCCAACATGCCTCTCATGAGTAACTGCCCTATCTGCTTGTTTTACCAACACAGAATTATGGACAAGGGGCCAGGCAGTAAACATGTCTAAATCATGACATATATGTGAAGAGGCACCAGTGTTAAATACCCATAATCATGAATCAAGCGAAGGAGCAATAGTAAGGGCATGTAAAAAATCTTTACTAGTGAAAGCATCAGCATTTGCACCATGAGAATTCACTTTTCCAGCATTAGCACGCACAAAATCCTGAAATAGATGAGCCAACTCAGACATATTCATGTTAGATGAGTGATCAACAGTTTCTTCCAGGTGAAGAGGAGTTGACTCATAATCAGCCAAGTTGACAAATTGAACTCTCTTGCCTCTCCTTTGTTGCTCATGTACTTTGAAACAATTTGTGATTGTATGACCCCTCATTTTGCAGTGCGTGCAGGTTTTTAGCTTGTAGCATTCAGCAATGGTGTGTCCAGGTATATTGCAGTTATGACAACGAACTTCATTCCTGCCCCTTGTATATCCACCAACATTATTGCGCGCACCAGCTGACCTTGCAACCCATTTCTGCCCAGATCCTGATGTTTGCTTATGAGATTTGTAATTTTCCATCAACTTTGACAGGAAGGCAGAATAATCCATAACATCAATTTGAATGGTTTGTTCCTCTCTCTGCTTCTCTATAGTCAACATTATGTTGTATGCTCGGTTGAGGCTTGGTAATGGCTCAGAGGCCAAAATCTAGATAATCACTAGTTCAAATTCTGGCTTCAACCCGAACAGGAATTGCATCATATGCTCCTCATCATTCATCCCACAGCTACACTTCGTCACTGGACGTATGTAGCTCAAATCATCCCAAAGTCCCTTTATTTTTTTTTTAATTTTTATTTTATTGGGCGGCCGTCCCCCTCCACCAAAAGTTTTGTGTACATGATAGTAGCCCAAGTAAGAAAACAAAATTACAACTTTGATCAGAAATAAAGTAGGTCTTCATTGGCCCTCCTTGTTTGTAGAATAACATCCCAAAGTCCCTTTAGTCGGTTGAAATAAACAGTTATTGATTCTGTATTCCCTTGCTTGATAGTTGCAATTTCCTTCCTGAGTTTGTACACCATAGGACCATTGTATTCACCCAGCCTTTCGCACAACTATGGAGTTCCTTCGCAGAATTTGTGGTATACTGGAAACCCTTTAAAACCTCCTTATCATTTGAAATATAAATCCAGGATGCAACCATAAGGTCTGCAGCCACCCAGTTCTTATACTCTTCAGAATTTACATCCTCCGGTGGGATACAATACTCATCGATCAGCCATAACTTCTTCTTCGCCCCTAGGGCCATCCTAACCGCACGACTCCAACTTTGATAATTTTGGGTATTCAGGGTCACTGTGACAAGAGCCATACCTGGTTCGTCCGTGTCCCGAACAGGCAACTTCCCTTTACTTCCAGAAACCGTGTTGATTATACCCAGATTTCTCGCTTCTTGGTTCATTTTGGCTTGACTTGACTCTATGTCCTTTCCTTCGTTTAAAGCCATGTATGTCAGAGTGCTTGGCAAAGGATTTGAAATCAGGCAGGAAAAGTTGGGGCAAAATGAACAATATGAGCAAAATTCGATTTCGAAACGAAGAGAACACGAATGGATCTTTCACGAGGCTCCGATACCATGTAAAAACTGATAGAAACTAACTGCAACCATCAACATAACAAATTTGATATACAAGATCAACTGTGTCAAGTGATGCAGAGAAGAAAGTTTGTAGATTCATAAGGACACGGAATGACCAGAGTAACTCGAAGCTTCCATTCATTCAATCATCGTCTCAAATGTACAAGTGTATTCACAATATTTGGGCTAGGACACAATCAAATGAAATAGAAATCATGGAGGATGGGCCTGGATTTGTGAATGCCCATTCTCAACAGGTTCTTCTTATATCGTGTTGATTTTTTTGAGAGAGGTAGGAAAGCAGGGCAAAAATAGGTGAAGGCAGAGAAGGTTCATCTGCGGTGGCCGAAAAGTCAACCATCGCTGGAGAGACGAGCCACAATGCTGAGGCAAAGCATTGAGCAATGGAGGACGTGGTGAAAGACGACGATCTGGAGCAGCAGCCATGGATGCTGGTTATCCGCAAGAAATCGGTGTTCCAGAGGCTGGTTTCGGGCGGCAATGGACAACTCAAATCACAGGGTCATCTGAATCGTGTTAGAGCGCTCTGATCTAACACGATATCCCTGTATTTTACAAACTTTCCCCCAACTTGGATGCGGGTAACTGGGGGAATCTGCCAACCCTTCTTGCAGGAAGGATTAAAATTTGTTAGTTGCCCTGCGGTATACCCTCTCCGGACTGTAAACCCCCCCGGGCAGGTGGTCATTTAAAAAACTTGAATACCAAACGGGTGGTTAAAAGTAAAACCTCCAATAAATCCTGCATGGACACCAAACTCAGTCATAGTGAATCAGTCTGCTCCCAACCAAAACCTATATCAAATTGGATTATAGGTGCTGAGGTGAGGACGACCCCAAACACCTAGTTGGAAATGGCAACGTGTAATAGAAAGAGAAGAGTGTGGTCCGTGTACAATTGGTCAAGCAAAAATCAAATCATGAAAGACGTGGAATTAACTTAAGGTAAGTGGACAATTTTTAGATTGAGGCAGATCTGGATTTAGGTGTTTTACATTTTGATCTAAACACCCTTGATTAAATTTCTTTTATGTTTTTCATGTTTGTAGCTTCATTGATAGTTAGGGATTAAATTTTCCTTAGTTTATGCACGGTGGATTCATGCGCTACAATGTGGTTGAAGATGCTGAATTTTGAAATCTCTATTACCCCAAAAAATACACAATCCAAACTTTAAGTTTCAAATGATTTAGTTTCCCCAAGATGATGATCATATCCTGTTAGCTCAACTGGTGAGCATGTGAACCTCAAATGTAAAAAGTGTAGGGTTCGACATCCAAAAAAAACAACTTATCAATCAAAAAAAAAATCCACAAGATGATGAAGACGATGTCTTGCCATATTTTTCTTCACTTGATAAAAACTGCCGGATAACAAAAATCTTTAGTCTCCCATTTTATTTATGTGAATACAAACCAGTTGGAATGTTGAGTCTTATTTACAAGAAAGTCGAATGGATTTTTCATAAATCTCTGCACCGAAAGTTGAACATCATGGAAGATGAAATACTTTGTCTTGAATTTCTTCATGTCTAATGAATTTCTAGCCAAAACAATGTAGGAATTTGAACAGATTACCCTCTAACATCCTCTGTCCAGATTTCATATTTATCAGAAAATTGCATCACCAGTTATCTAAAGAAAGAAAGAACACTAAATTTCCTTACTTCCCTATACTCTAAAATCTAAATAAACATATCTAGTTTGGATACTTTATTAGATCCTGGAGGCCGGAAGCTCTCCAGCTGAACACTTGAGCTTGATCGAGTCGCATTAAGCACCAAATCGCCTTTTTCCGCTTTGACATCCTCCAATATACTACCAACTACTTCGGCTGCAAGTCCAATTTTAACGAGTCGGCCTGGTTCTTCTCCACCTTCGTATATTAATCTTGATATCTCAGAAAATGAAACAACATTCTCTGCTATAATTCTTGCAAACATCCGACCCAAGAATACACCCGCTTTGGGGGCGTCGTTTACAGCATCCTCCAATAGAGCAAGAACAAATTCAAACCTGTTGTGCAAGCAGATGTCAGAAAGATCATAACAGGTTAATATTTATTAGTCGTAGCATAGTTGGTTCAGACATACCCTTTGATGGCTTGCTCCTCGTTTATCATGCCACCTTCGGGTTGCATGAGGTCGATAAGAAGATCTGTTAATAGATCTCTCTCTCTGTCTTTCCGCTCGAAGGAATCTGCGAGCCAGATGGAGATCATGGAGGGATAGAAACTAGGGGTATTCAAATCCTTGATGCAGGTGACAACTTCTTTCTTGTCGGTGGCACTACAAAACAGATTCAAGATGTTCAGGATTCATATTGACAAACATGGAATAAAGAGCCAACGAAAGGGTACAGGTCTTCAAAACAAGCAGATTCTGCTGTAGAGAAAGAGAAGATGAGAGGAAAACTTAAAAGAGTCTGAGTTTTGGGGAATCAACAACTTGTCACGTCTTTAACGGAATTAATATGCCACCGTTCCACTCTCTCCAACAAACATGGGAAAAAATGGTGTTTTAGTTGTATTTTTCAGTAATTCACAAGTACTCCAAGCTGAATGCATAACATATCGGGTGTTTGATTTAATGCAGATGCAAAATAACATTATAAAAACACAATGCGAACCGAGTGAAAGCATATAACAAATTTGATCAACTTGAAAAGTAAGCACAGATAACATAGTACTATTGCCTCTTTAAGTGATGAACTAAATGATATCGGGATATTAATCTCGAAACGATGAGAAAAATAAAAGACTGCCATAAACGAGAAAAAAAGAACTACCTGTAGAATTCTTTTATTGCAGTTAAAGACTTCTCCCTCAGATGCTCTTCGGACCATTCCTTTTCTGAAGAAACATCGTCAGTACCAGGTGCAGGTCCAACTCGATGAGGTGGAGAAGCAGGATGCAATCCATCAAAGCCACGATCAATATTTCTGACCTCCCTGTTTCCATAATTAGCTACTACATCTTGTGCGGGCAACTGATTTGTTGCAGCATCAAACCTTTCAGGCAAATGTCTTGGAGCTCTATCCTCTCTTTGGTCATAATTTGCCCGTTCTGGAACAGAACTGAATCCATTTAACCCAGGACCCATTCTTCGTAAATCTCCCGGACTAGTTTGCCCTCTGAAAGCCATTCCCCTGACGAGACCACCATGTGGCCCAAGAGTAATGGAATCATCACCGGGCGGTCTTTGAGGCAGAGGCACAGTCCTGCTCTCATAAGGATGCCTCTCATTAATCCGAACATCTTGAGAACCATAACCACGCATCTGGGCGGCCCCTGGATGGAAACTGGTCATATGGGAACCCGGAGAGGGTACCATACTAGGAGCTCTAGGTGCAAATTCCATATGAGAGCCCTTTCTCATTGAATTGCCCATGCTGGGAACACGAGCTAACCTGCTAGTTTGAGCATGCCGCTCTTGTGCAGCATCTCTATGTACCTCCTCAATCTTTTTGGGACCTTCAACTTTCCTCCTCTGCTGCCACTTATTTTTTCTCAGATCAATTATATCTTTTAGCATGAACCGAACCCTGCTAGACAATTTCATATTACTCGATAGCTGCGCCATGTTCTGAAAATAAGCATCCATGTGGTCCCTTGCTCTTTGGTGATCTATGATCTCACCAATCGTGCTCATCAATTTGCACAAGGCTTCAAGATTTTCTTCATCAGGATTCTGAGGCTGACCCAACAATTTACTCATGCACTCAAGCATTATTCTCTCTGTAAGCATTCTTTTCTTGTATAGTTCTCCAATTAGTCTAATATTACCCAACATTCTTCTTCGTATTCGGAGTCTCTTCTCCTCTCTCTCTTCTGGAGTATCTTTACTCTCACCTTCCTCCTCAGCTTTATTTGCCTCTTCTTCCTCTCTCTCCCTATTCTCAAACTCTTCTTGGCATTTGTTCAGGAGCAGTCTCTTAAAATTAATTATTTGATCGTCCACAGTCAAGACAGGCAAATCTGCAGCGAGGCGAAGGCAGAAGTCTGCATACATCTCACAGAAGGTGGGCTCCATCAGAGCTTTATCGAAGATCTGAGAAATAACCCCAGACAGCGTAGTTACATTGTCAATGTTAACTTCTTTTACTTGTTGGAAGAGTTTTTCAAAATTTTGAGGCGTGAGCTTGTTCAATATTGCCTTCAACTGCCTCTGCTTTGCTTCTTCCACGTCAGACACCTTACCTACCTCATACTTCTTTTCAGCCTTGTGCATCATTGGTTGTGGTGTCTGTGGAGCAGGCCTCTGGAAACCAGGACCGCGTTGCCATCTATCAGAATCAGAATGATTTCTCAGAGGGCCTCCCTGAGGACCAAGGGACTGCACCGGGCCAGAAAGGAGGCCCCCAGCATACATTATCTGAGGCCGTTGGTTCCTTAGAGAACCATAATTACCTCCTTGGATTGGTCTAAAACCGACAGCATTAGTTGGATAGCCAACATCTCCCCGCATATCCCCTCGCCCTGGTGTAAGGGGGCCAGGAAATTTGTTCCATTTTTCATCATCTTCAAAGCCACTTGCACGATGATCTAGTCTAGCACCGCCAACAGGCCTATCGGAATTTCTTCCAGGACTAGGATATGAATCTTGTAAGCTCTTGGAACTAGAGAATATATCAGAAGTAACTTCAAATCCCTCCGGAAGGTCGGTGCATTGGTCGGCAAATTTCAGAAGAAAATCTCGGGAATATCTTGTCTTTAATCCATTTACATCTCCGTCATCAGCCAGATTTTTATTCCTAGAACTTCCCAATTGTGGAGAGTTTTCAGCAGCATCCTCCCAATCATCGGGCTCCACATTGCCTGCAGCAGGTTTCTCATGCGAGATGTCATTATCTAGTTCATCAGATGACTGCTTTATTTCATTGCTTGAAGTTTCTTCAATACTTTGTAGAGAGCTCGCAATTTCTTTCTTTTCCTCCGGTCCTTTGTATGCCATATACAGATCAGAACTTGTACCAGCAGCCTCTGCTTTTCTATAAAATTCCTTTTTTTTCATCTTACCTCTCAGCACAAAAGTTTTTCCCACATTGGCATCTGATGATACTTTATCCTTGTTGCTTGAAGGTTTTTCATTATGAGGTTTGATTGTGTCCAAATTTCCAACTGTTGTTTCCACAATACCCTCAATTACCTCCTGCAATGGGCCTGAACTTGAAATTTTAACATCTTGCATGGACAAAGACTTTTCCACATTTTCACTAGATTCTGACTTAGTAGACTCAGCCAGCTCAGCACTCATTACGACATCAGGTGAACAACTTACAGATACATCTGGTTCTTCCTCTTTAGCACTCAACAAATCACCGCTGCTGGATGTTGCCACGTGATCCGAACTGTTTACAATTCTGACTGTAATTTCAGTAGATCCCAAGGAAAGAGATCCCAATGATTTTTCCAAATCGTTCCCATGAAATTCAGTACATCGAGAAATTTCGGTTTCCACCTGTTCTTTTGGTATGCAAACCTCAACCTCTGATTGTCTGCTACTTAGGCTTTTCTTCTTCAAACCTCTATATGTTTCATCAACGTTTCCTGCACCTGCATTCTTGATAATCGAATTTGTCGCTGTAGAAACAGCAATTGAGGTGGTTGATGGTGATTCCGTTGAAGTTTCAGAGGCCAGTTTAGTTCTGGACAAAGTAGATTCTGTTTTAAATGTTTCGTCATCAAATAATTGAGAAGGCATGTTAGATAAAATGGTTGATTGCTCGCCAGCCTGAAACAGTAAAGGAAACAGTATGATCAGAAACCACCATATGCTTAATTGGATACTGCTTACACCGGAGCAATAATAAGAGTCATACCTGATCCGGTGTACTTGGTTTATCTTTGAAGAAATCAGGCACAGCTGCCCCATTTCTTGCTTCAAGGGAACAGATAGTTGTATCTGAAGTTGAAGCAGAAGCAGAACCAATAATAGGAACAGATGGAGAATTACTAACAGGAACAGATGCAGAACTATTCACAGAAGCTGAAACAACAGATGGTATGTTAGGCGCATCAGTTTCCACTTTGATGGAACCTGATGATGCAGTAGATGCAACTGATGCTCCAAGACCAGTCTTTGAATGTGGCAAAGCACCCAAAGATGACTGGCCGACTTCCTTTTTAGGACGAATTGATTCCTCCACACGTGGCCTTGAACTAGTGGTTGACAAAGAATCTTTGTCAACATGAGATCCAAGAGGTGGTTTCACCGTCACCTGAAGATACATAATTACAATACTATAATGTAGCAGAAAGAGCAGAAAGAACTGATGCTACCACATTGAATGCATGCATTGTTACAAAGTATGACTACAGTCACAACAGCATAACGAGCCAACAAACCTGGCTATGGAACCGTGGTGGCTGAGAAGTAGGTGGAGTCTGAGTGCTATTCATGGAAACGGAGTTCGCAGCAGAAAAAAATACGGGAGGGGCACTATATGAATTAGTATAGAAAGTCATTAGGTGATTAGGAGGAAAAGATGGGATAGGCTGTGACTGGGGTGGCATATTAGGATGTGGTCTGACACCAGGTGAGCCATCAAGCTTCAACTCTTCATGAGTTTCTGGGTGCGTAATCTTCACAGTTTTCCGGGATACACCATATATGCCAGCCTGCTGCTGAGGATACTGAGGGCCCATGTTAATTCCAATGTTACCTATCTGCGGAGGTATTTGATGAGCCATCTGTGTTTGCATGTTAAAGTTCTGTGTCTGGTGCATCATTCCTTGAGACTGCATGGGATGCGGTTGAATGCCAGAAATGAACATTGGCTGCTGCATTGGCGGATTCCCAATGGGTAAGGCCATAGGAATAGGCGGCAAAGGCAACGATGTTCCTGGCAAGGCTTGAGTGTGAATTTGTGGGCTGGGATTACCAAATTGCAAAGGAATCTGAGGTTGGTGAAACGGTAGTTGCATGGCCATTGTAGGGATAGGATGTACAGCAGGCTTCTGAGCTTGAGTCATCGAAGGGGGAGCAGATAGTTGTGTATCCCTCTTGGATTTGGAAGCTGGCCGAGCTTCATTAGCAATAGTTTGGTCAACATTTCCTCCATCCTTTTTCGGTAGTTGCTGCTTAGGTATAGATGGAGTTGGGATAGGAGGAGCAACCCTTGAAGAGTCTTGACGGGCCTGTAAAATTAATTAGAGATTATAAAAATGAACCTTACAGTCACAATAAAATTTGAATGTTTGTGACAAAAAAAGAATTTTTCACGGCAAGTCCATTAATTAAATGAAAGAAAATGTTGATCTCAAATCACACTTACAACATCACTGAGTAGTTGAAAATCCAACTACAGTAAGAATACATTGTTGTTGAGATGATATAGAAAGACAATGTTTTTTAATAAGCAAATGGAATGTCGTTTCCCACAGTATTAAAAAAATACAAAAGTAATGACAAACACCAAACCTAAATACAAAAGAAGGCTATTAGAGAAGGAAGGTATAGTGATCCAAATAAAGCATACACTGGTTGCGGAATTCTAGGTCAAACAAGGTGATATTCACTTTCGTTGATGTGCAGAGTACTGAATACAAGAGAACCGCAAACCTGAGCCTTTTTCTGTTCATCTAAATTCGGGGGTGCTGAGCTTGTTCGAGCAGGTATCTATCAGGATATAGAAAGAGTAATACTAAACTTAGGAATCAGAGTGATAGCAGAAGAGGAAATATATGCATGCAATGTCATGCAACTCTACGTTACCTGCACTCCATTCATAAAGCTAGGACTTATGGACCCAAACTGCAGATGAAACGACTTGGATGCATCGTCTGGAGCTAAGAAATCAAGAAATAGCCAAAGAAAATTCAGTCCCATTTGAAACAGCATTGCTCATATAAAATGTAGTTTGGCAGCTTCATGAAACCTGTATTTCTGACCTTTTGCAGGTGAGGTTGGAATTCTCAAGTCAGCATTAATTGCAGAAGTATTAGACATTGGAGCTCCAGTGGAAACATTAGACTGAGGCATTGTGGATCCAGCAACTCCAGTGACCTTTGAAGTCGTATTATCTATCATCTTGGAATTGTTAGAGTTACTCCTAAGCGGTGCATTGGATACTCCTAAAAGAAAATTCATAAAACCACTAGTATTTTTGGCCCTTTATGAAAACAACATTACCATATGTTCAGACAATTTTATAAAATTTAGCCTCACCGCTTCTATCTTCATAAACTCTCCAAAAATTAACTCTGCTAACCATGATATCTCAAAACAATCATAAATCCATGTGAAGTATATCGGGAAAATTATTTGAAGATTTCATGGTTAATAACAAACATATCTCATCATCAAACTCCACTGTCTGTCAACTGAAAAGGTAATAAAAACATCTAAGGTATGATCAGCAAGATAATTAAAAATCATGTACCGCGGTTATGTGTAGCCTGTGCTGCAGAGTCCGAATCCACATTTGAACTATTTGTCCGTGGCAACCCTCCTTGCGCATTACCACCATACTTCTTAAGACTGTAATCCAAAATCAATTTGTTAGGAAAAGGCAACATCACAAATTCCTCAGCTTGTACACAGATCATTACATCCACAAACAGAGTAACCACACAAACCCATATTCCCCAATCCACATGCATGTGCTCCAACGATATGTTCACTGAAGCAACGAAACCCTAGTTGAAATTAAAGCAAACCGGCATACCTGCGGCTACCAGGATTTGATGTGACGGATGAGGCGCCGCCGCCGCCCTTACTGGCGATAGTACCCTGGTACTGACGCTGCTGATTGGAGTTACCGGATCGACCGGTTTTCCTGTACTGTGCAGATTCGCTCCTCTCACCTCTTGATTGATTATGGGACATAAATCCTAATCTTTGAGGACCAAATCGTTTCCAGAAATTTCGAGCGGATTGACAACCTACATAAATCACCGATCACATAAAAACAAAGAAACGGCTTTTACACATTTCAAAAATACATCAATCTAAACGGAGGCGGTTATGCCACAACCGATGAACCCACCATTCGATTCTTACCCTAAGCGGCAGAGAGTGAAATTAGAGTTTCTACTGGGATAGAAGAATGGTGGGAGCCATCCCAGATGCCATCGTTGTACAGAAAAGATAACAGAGAAGAGGAAGGAGAAAGAACTTTGTGAGTGATTCTGTGTTTGTGAATTGTAATTGTAAGAGATGAAAATTATAGGAGATAATTGGATAAATGAAGCTTGATTAGGCCCGATCCGTAACATTTTAGGGTCAAAAATCTAATAAAATTAAATAGTATAACATATGTACAAAAATAATTACAAATAGTTTTTTTATTACAAATAGTTCAAAGGCATTTAGAATGTATTAATTTTAAAAATAGTTTTTAACTGATAATCAAAGTACAATTTTGTTACTAATCATATAGCCATGGCCCATGATTAAACAATTTGAATAAAAATGTTAGATTGAAATGTTGGAGTACAAATCAACAACGAGGTCAAAATTTGTCGACGCGTTATAGATATAGTGATTGGAACAGTTTTATAAGGATACGACTTCTGTAACCGTTGGTCCTTACCTCTACAATAAAGACACAGTTTTACGTTCTTCTTCTTCTCTTTTACTTCTTGTAGAATTCTTTAAATTACAACACGTTATCAGCACGAATTACTCATGTTCGATCTGTCTGAGTTTTTCGAGCAAAGCGATTTATTGTTGCAAATTATCAATTTATGATTCAGGATTGTTTTCCTATGTTCATGGAAAATAGAGGTGCGAAAAGTCCTAATTGATCGATCTGGGTTGCTGTTTTTCGAGAGAGGATGACTGATATGGTGTTGATAGACAACAGAAGCAGTATCCCCAATTCTTTCATGGCGTCTGCTGCGAAATCGCTCAAGGTTTACAGTTTACATGTTGAAAATATGGCCCAAGTAGGCATGGGCCAAACAGGGTGAATAAGATTCTTGAATCCTTGTTTGACTTATTTTATTTCCGGCACGTTTGTACAATGTTGTCTGGCCCAATTGTGTAATAGATATTATACATAGCATAGTAACAGATAGGTGTGTCGAGAAACTTCGGTTGAAAACCACTCTTCGAAAGGGATGAAGAAGTGAAGATAGATTCTGTAAGTCCAGTTCTTTGTGAAATAAAACTCACATTTCAACATGGTATCGGAGCGAAGGATATGATCTTTGGCATATACTGCATTTCGTTGTGCGTGTTTTGCTGTTTTCTGTTCATTCCGATTTAGGGTTTTACAATTGCTGGTTGAAGAGTCAGATCTGTTCGTATTATCATGTCTACTAGTGAAAATTCGGGCAAATCGGATGACCAAGGTAAGAAAGATAGCATCTTTGCTTTTAAGCCACAGATAGGTGTTAAGGGTCTTCAGCTTCGTGATACGGACGAGCCTGGGATGAAGTTAGTAACCATGTTGTTGAACACGAAGAATTATCATACATGGAGCCGGGCTGTCAAAATGGCTTTAGGAGCGAAGAGAAAGTTGGAACTGATCGACACTAATTTTGTTCCACCGGCGGATGAATCCTCTGAGGAATATCAAGTTTGGAAGGCTGCAGATTTAATGGTTGCATCGTGGATTTACAATTCCATCGATGCTGAAGTGGCGGCTAGTTTTCCGTACACCATGAACAGTGCGAGGGATTTATGGGAAGAATTGCGACAGAGGCTTGGGAAGATCAATGCGCCTATGGTATTTCGGCTACGCAGAGAGATAGCGAACCTGAAGCAGGGAACTGACAGTGTCACGAGATAGTTCAATAAGTTAAAAGGACTCTGGGATGAGCTTCAATGTATGAGACCAGTGATCCCAGAAAATGCAGCAGCTGATGAGGAAGGAGATGGTCGCTCTGGAGGAGAACAAAACCTGGATTCTAACTCCAAAACCAGCAGGGAAACAAGTCATTGGATGTAAGTGGGTGTATAAGATTAAACATAATCCGGATGGAAGCACATCTAGACACAAGGCACGCCTAGTAGCAAAAGGATACAATCAAGTTGAAGGAGTTCATTTCTCGGACAGTTTTGCACCAGTGGCCAAACACACGTCGGTTAGATTACTATTGATAGTCGCAGTGAAGAAGGGGTGGACTATCCGACAATTGGATATTAACAATGCTTTCCTACATGGACGTCTAGATGAAGAAATATACATGAGTTTACCCCCGGTCATCCTGCTGAAAATTCTGGGCAGGTCTGTTTATTACAGAAGTTTATCTATGGCCTCAAACAGGCATCTAGGAGTTGGAATCAGGCTTTGACAGATGCTTTGATTACATATGGCTTCACGCAATCAGCAAATGATCATTGCTTGTTCACACAGAGGCACGAAAAGGGACTTACAGCATTGTTGGTGTACGTTGACGATGTCATTGTGGCAGGGGATGATGAGGCAGAATGGGAAAAGGTGGCAGGGTTTTTGGACAGAGAGTTCAGCATTAAGAATTTGGGGACAGTGAGCTACTATTTGGGATTGGAGTTGATCCATCAGCCCACTGGTATATATGTGAATCAACACAGATCTGTGCAGGATTTACTGCAAGACCACATAATGGAAAACTTGAACAGTAAAGACACACCCTTGCCCCCTGGAATGAAGCTGGCGCTCACTGATGACTCAGAACTCCTCTCAGATCCAGGTACATATCGGTCACTTATAGGCAGACTACTATATCTCTCGTTTACCCGACCAGATCTTAGTTATGCAGTGCAACAGCTGTCTCAGTTTATGCATGCACCACGATTATCACATTGTAAGGCTGCAATTCATGTCCTATGATATCTGAAAGGTTGTCCAGCTTTGGGACTATTTATTCCTAGGGACTCAGATTTTACTCTAGTGGCGTATTGTGATGCTGATTGAGCGTCCTGTGTGGATTCACGACGGGGTTTTTGATCAAGTTGGGTAACTCTTCAGTTTCTTGGCGAACAAAGAAGCAGTCTACCGTTTCTAGATCATCTGCGGAGGCAGAGTATCGAAGTATGGCCTCAACGGTTTGTGAACTCCGTTGGATTTCTTAAATCTTGGCAGACTTAGGGATCCAGGTCAAAACTCCAATACCGTTATATTGTGACAATAATGCAGCGCGGCATTTGGTGGCTAATCCGGTATTTCATGAACGTACGAAGCACATTGAGATTGATTGTCATCTGGTACGTGACCAATATAAAGCTGGATTTATTCAGCCGCTTTACCTACCATCTGGAGAGCAACCAGCTGATCTCTTCACGAAAAGTCTGCCTACGGCCCCGTTCCAGCATTTGAGTTCCAAGTTGGGCCTTGGGCTGTCCGCCGCGACACAAACTTGTGGGGCGGGTGTTGAAAATATGGCCCAAGTAGGCATGGGCCGAAAAGGGTGAATAAGATTCTTGAATCCTTATTTGACTTATTTTATTTCCGGCCCATTTGTACAATGTTGTCTGGCCCAGTTGTGTAATAGATATTATACATAGCGTAGTAAAGATAGGTGTTTCGAGAAACACCTGTCTTCCAAAGGGATGAAGAAGTGAAGATAGATTCTGTAAGTCCAGTTTTTTGTGAAATAAAACTCGCATTTCATCAATACATAAAATTCCGACGGCGCTGAAAAAAAGAACAAGCAAGAAGAATTCCTTCAAGAGGCAGACGCAGCACTTCTTCCTCACATCCTCCAAATCAATCAGCGGCGCCTCCTCAGACGAAGCTTTTAGAAACCCAATTCTCGGAATCAAGTGATATAACCCGGAATCTCTCAAGGGCATGAGTGTCACGGTTCCATCGACAGAATGGAAAACCCTTATCACGCCTGCAAACTTCCAATTTGCTCAATTCCTTTAGTTTTCGGGCGAATCACTTTCCTTGATGGAACCAGGGGTTTAGAATTCTAGTACTAGTTGGGATGAATCCTTGTCCGACTGGTTGACCGGGTCTCCGTGAACAACGGCGGCACACCTAATCTCGATGGCGCACATTAGCTGCTCCGCCGTGTCAATCCTGTCTCCCTAGGTTCCCCGATTACCAGCTATGGCAGCATTTATGAATCTATGATAGGTCCATGTTCCACCTTCCTCGGATTTGAGTGGTCCAATTTCACAGTACCGGAGCAATTAGTTTTTGCCTTTTTATGTCCGGACATTCCCGGATGATCTGAGACTTGAGACGATGGAACCAAGTTGAACCGCAAATCTCGTCTTTCCTCCTACTTTCAACCCAATTAATGCTGGTTCTGTATCACCAATTGCATTGGGCCATTGTGTTCAGCAAGTAACTTCTTGAGCTCGTTTCGTTCTGATTCTTGTCGATTCTAGGTCTTCCCCCATTAACTGAAAAGAGAGAGAAAAAAAAAAGGAAACGTGATGTGGGTTGCGGGTATAGGAGGTGGATTTGTGAATATGGTGGCGGGGCAGGCTACGACTAGCAAGGAATTGCACTGGCTGTCGTCTGTTTTTGCTGGGATGTTAATGTGCAGCAAAGTTTTGAGTCTTTTTGGGAGAAATGGAACGTAGACGCTATGGTCTCCATCCAGGATGGGAAAATAACAGGGTAATTGTGGTTTTCTTTTCATCACTCATATGAGGATGAAATCGAGATTGGAGAAGTTGACTGTGCAACCAATAGACCAATGTTGAACTCAACACAAATCTGTTGGTGAAGTCTTTGAAGGAGTATATGCCAGCTACCACAGATTATTGATTGCTTTGTATATCCCAAGGAGGCTGACTCCTTCCCCTGTGAAGAGATAAATGCAATGAGACAAATGAATCGCCAAGACTAGTTCCGGCTAATGATCTGTTCATGGAACCTTCATTGTTCAACTTTCAAAGATGGAGATACTAAAACGGATGAGCAGGACCATGGATCTCTATGCTATGAGCCTCCTCGTTTTCCAGGCTTGGATGTGCCATTCTTTAGTGTGGTACTGACATGCAACAATACAGTCCGCTTGGCATCCGGCAATCGATGACGTCTTCTACGCCATTCAAATTTTGGGATTCTCCATCTAGAGATGATAGCTCTGAAGCTGTTTTGAAAAGTGCTGCTAAAACTTTTAGTGGCACACCATCTATACTGAAGAAAAGGCACCGCGATCTA
>JAOYMZ010000003.1:1408776-1427563 GCA_025802335.1 Pinguicula primuliflora
CAAATTGGGCCAACTTTTTGCCATCCCAAGTAAACATGTCATTACAAATTCCGGTCCAATGTCATTCCAGCCCAATTTCGCCAATGTGTGTAAAATGTGGGTTTACATGTCAAGTTAATGCAAAAATAATTCCTGAGCCGGAATTGAAGTAAACGGACCCTAAGTAAAGAGTAATGGTATATATACCATATTATTTGATATATTTATTAAATACACACATGTGGCAACGATTTAAATAAGAATGTGTGAGCCAACTTAAATAAGAATATGTGGGTTATTCTAATTATAACATTGAGCTCAAAGTGATAGATTGTAGTACCAAAGGGGTTCTCAGATGCTCAATGTTGGTGTGCTCAATAATGACTTCTTGTGCTCAATTCTAATCTGAGTCATTGATCTCGCAATCTGACGGTTCACATTAAATTGATCATTTAAGTCATTTTAAATGCCTCATCTAATCTCAACCACCAAATTGTCAGATTAATGGTTCAGATTAGAATTGAGTATAATAACTCATTATTGAGCATAACAACATTGAGCACCTGAGAATTCATTTGTAATACCATATTCATATTTAAGTTGGTTGATATTATGTGTAAATTCCATATGTGGGCATTTCAACACTCTCCCTCAAGTCTAACTAGGTAAACTCTGTTGATACTTGGACTACCACACGGATAATGCTTAATTTGGTTAATTATCATTATGTGATCAATACTTAGGAATTCCTCATAAACAATTACGAGGACCTCAGAAATAATCATCAAGACCTCCCAAAATAATGTCCAAATTGGGTCAACCCCCCATGTGTCAATACTCTGGACTTTTCCCAAAAACACTCTTGGGTCATAGATCGCCCGCTCTGATACTATACCAGAAAACAAACCCGACCCTACTCTGTGTTCAGATCTCGTGTGCACAAAGGCGCATATGTGAGCCAACTTAAATGTGAATATATGAACTACTCTCATTAACACTTTAAGTTTGAAGTAACAGATTGTATCACGATATTCTTATTTAAGTTGATTAA
Source organism: Pinguicula primuliflora (assembly GCA_025802335.1). Taxonomy (NCBI): domain Eukaryota; kingdom Viridiplantae; phylum Streptophyta; class Magnoliopsida; order Lamiales; family Lentibulariaceae; genus Pinguicula; species Pinguicula primuliflora. Next base: position 1,409,807 of record JAOYMZ010000003.1, read on the forward strand.
TATTTATGTATAAATTTAGCGTGGAACATTCCGAGTGAATACCGCCGGAATAGTTGAGAGTATATCTTCAAAAATTGCTAAGAAGGGAGATTACTTTTTTCATTTAAATATCTAAGAAAAATATAATTATTATGAACAAGAGAAAGACTCCATTTATGAGGAGGGTCCCCTTTGATGGCGTCGGCGCTGGTAGTTAATAATAGTAACCCAGTGAGTAGGAACTAGGAACAGCGCTTTCAGTTCAAACTGATCCAAGCCTTTTTTTAATTTGGTAAGTACTGATCCACGCCTTTGACAGGTATTTGTCACGATCCGACAACTACCATACTGTTGAATAAATTATTCTAATAAACACATAAGCTATGTTCCCCTACTCCCCCATAAATACAAATGATAAGTTTACATGGGCAGGCTATATGCCCCTCAAATGGACAATGAAATATACTACGAATTAACGCACGGATTATATACGAATATGGCTAAGCACAGGTGTGTGTGCTTGCGGGCCTCACCTATTGTGAGAGAACGTGAAGCCTTCGTGTCTGACACCTTCGTGTCATTTATCAAAAAACCGCCCTCAAATACCCTCTATAATACCCTCACCTCCACCATTAGATTAGAAATATTGTATGGCTGTGATTTATTTTTTTACAAAGTCACATGATCTCATTAAAAAGTCACATGACCCAAATTAAATTGGGTGAGTTTTTTTCATTTTTTCTTTTATTTCAAATTCATAATAAATGTAATAAATTTTAAAAACTAAAATATTAAAAATGTTAAACATAAAGTCTAAAAATCCGAAATGTTAAACTTTATTTAACGATGACAATTAATATTACGGCGGCTTCACCGCCGAATACTAAAATATTATATGATGAACCCAAACTCTAAAAACGTGAAATGCAAAACTTTATTTAACGACGACAATTAATATTACGGCGGCTTCGCCGCCGAAAAACTAAAACCCTATATGATGAACCCAAACTCTAAAAAACCGAAATGTTAAACTTTATTTACAGACGAAAATTAATATTACGGCGGCTTCGCCGCCGAAATACAAAAACCCTACATGATGAACCCAAACTCTAAAAAAACGAAATGCTAAACTTTATTTAGAGACGACAATTAATATTACGGCGATTTTGCCGCCGCTAAAAACGCAAAATGCTAAATTTTATTTAACTCAATAATTCTCGAAAATTTTCAATGAAAGACGAAAATTTTCAATGAAGACTAAATTTTTTGTTTTTTTAGATTGCTGTTTGTGTTTTATTGTTGTTGAGAAGAAAAAAGAGTGTTAAGGAAGAAATATCTCGATTGTTATCCAACATACAATTTCACATTTTTTTAAATTTTTCCTAATCTAATGTCACGTGACATTTAAATGGAGCACATGATTTAAAAAAAAAAAAAAAACACACATCACAGCCATTCAAATAGGTATGATCTAAGGATGAGAGTGGGGGTAATTTAAGGGGTATTTTGGGGGGCCATATAACCTCCCCTAAACCCAAATACCTAAATGATATAAATCCAAAATCTCTCTAAACCGTAAAACCAAAAATCTTCCAATTTTTTAATATTAATATTCTATAATAATATTAATAGCTTGTAGCTGGCCCGGTATAAAATTGACCCGGTACACCTATACCTTTTGCACCGAAAAATACGGTTTTGGAGTGTATGCAGTGAGGTAACTCACTGCACACTATGCAGTGTCCATGTGACATTGTGAGATTGGCGTGGCAGGTCGACTGGTGTTTAATACTTTTGCACAAACCCGCTATACAGTGAGGAGCTCAGTGTACAATCTCAAATTCCGAAAAACACATACTCCCTCATCCCCACGAGATGCTCTCTCATATACATGCTCGTTTCACACCTCTTCTCCAGCCATGGAACCCATATCAGCAGGGTTAATATTAGTATCAATCTTTTCAAGTAGAACATGTTTATTAGCTACCATATCCCTAATAAAGTGAAATTTAACATCAATGTGCTTCGTTCTTTCATGAAAAACAGGGTTCCTAGTCAAATGAATTGCAGATTGACTATCACAATAGACTGTACCAACACAGAAAGTATACCACATTCAGAAAGCAGACCTTGTAACCATCTACACTCTTTAAAACAATTAGTAAGTGCTATATACTCAGATTCAGTTGTAGATAAGGCAACAATATACTGCAATTGAGATTTTCAACTAATACAATTTCCTCCTAACAAAAACTTATAACATGTTGTTGATTTCCTAGAATCTAAATCACCAGCATAATCAGAATCCACAAAGCCACATAAGTCAAGTTTATCATTTTTCTTCATAAAAACTAAGCCAAGATCAGATGTTCCCTTAAGATATCTAAGTACCTATTTCAATGCTGACCAATGTTCCAAACCAAAATTAGACATGAAACGACTTAGAAATGAAACCGCAAATGATAAATTTGGATATGTACTAACCATAGCATACATAAATGATCCTAAAACATTAGAATATGATACATTTTCCATCTCTAAGGTTTCTGATGGTGTAGAAGGACATTGTGATTTACTGAGTTTAAAATGCAAAGTAATAGGAGAAGAAACAGATTTTGGATTAGAAAAACCAAATTTATCCAAGACTTTTCTAATATAACCAGACTGATTTAATTTCAAAGTACCAGCAACTCTATTTATATCTATTTTCATGCCAAGTATCCTTTTAGCTTTCCCTAAATCCTTCATTTCAAATTCGGATTTCAACTTCAGTTTTAAGTCATCTATTCCGGATCCGGATTTAATAATTACCCACATATCATCTACATAAATTAACAAATAAATAGTTGCATGCTTACTGCTCAGAAAATAAAAACAGCTATCAAACTGACTTCTAACAAAACCTAGACTTGTTATAAATGAATCAAAACGTTTGTACTACTGTCTAGGAGCCTGTCTAAGGTCATATAAAGATTTTTTTCAGCAGGCAGACATAGTCCAATTTCACGAAATCCACATAACCAAGGGGTTGTTCCATAAAAATCTCCTCATCTAAGTCACCATACAGAAAAGTTGTCTTAAAATCTAACTGATCACATTCCAGATTATTGCAAGCAACCAAAGATAACAGTATACAAGTAGTCTTGAATTTAACCGCAGGAGCAAAAATTTCAGTAAAGTCAATGCCTTCACGTTGGCTAAAATCCTTAGCAACTAGTCTTGCCTTATACCTAATTGGTTCATTATCAGAACTGCCTTCTTTGCATTTGTATATCCACTTACACCCTATCACCTTTCTATATTTAGATTTAGATACCAAAATCCTGGTACAATTCTGATTTAAAGAACTAATCTCATCATTCATTGCAACTATCCATTTAGAGGCATCAGAACAGTTAACAACATCCAAAAAATTATCAGGTTCATAATGCATGAGTTGCTGTCCAACTATAAACGCATAATCAACTATCTCAGCAAAGTTAGCATATTTCAGATTTGGTTTAATAATTCTTCTTTCCCTATCTCTTACTAATTCATAGTCGCGTATACATGTATCAACAGGTTGTGCAGATAAGTGTTCAACAGTTTTATTATCATCCTCAATACCTGAAGGTTGAGCAAAAACTTCAGATGTTTCTGCAATGTGAGGAGGGACAGATTCTGCAACAGAATCTTGAGCTTCAACCTCCACCTTAACAGGTGGAATAGGTTGCAACTCCATCTCACTGTTAGCCTTAAAAGGTATCTCCTTCTCAAGAGATAGTCTTCTGAGCACATATTCGGACAAAATAAGTTCAGGAACAGGCAAATCAAAAACTAAGCATGGAAAATCAGCTTCATTGAATACCACATCTCTACTAATATTCACTTTCATAACAGGTATTGACCTATCCCACAGTCTATATCCTTTAACACATTCTTGATATCCCAGAAATACACATTTTATAGATCTAGAGTCTAACTTCCCTAATCTGTTATGAACATATGCAGCACATCCAAAAACTTTCAAATTTATCAAGTTTAAAACAGTTTCATGCCAAATGAATTCTGGACAGTCATAGTTTACTGCACTAGAAGGACTTCTATTTACCAAAAATACAGCAGTATAAAGAGCTTCTCCCCCCCCCAAAACGTCTTAGACATACCAGAAGTGACAAGCATGCATCTCACTTTATTTAACAAGGTTCTGTTCATGCATTCTGCTATCCCATTCTGTTGTGGTGTGTGTCTGACAGAGTGATGTCGAGTAATACCATGCAGAACACAAAAGTCATCAAAATCTTTATTACAGAACTCTAGTCCATTATTGGTTCCAAGTATTTCACTTTAAAGCCTTCCTGAGTTTCAACTTGTTGCTTCCATTCTTTAAACTTACTAAAAGCTTGATCTTTAGATTTTAAAAGTATTACCCAAACTCTCCTACTGAAATCATCAACAACAGACATGAAATATCTAGCACCACCATGCATTGACTCACTCACAAGACCACACAAATCAGAATGCACATAGTCCAAGCGTTGTTTAGAGACATGAATTCCCTTAGAAAACTTAAGACTGTATTGTTTACCTAATATGCACGGTTCACAGAAAGATAGGTTACTGAATTTCTATTTCCCAAAAAGACCCCTGTCATGCAAGCTTTTTAGACCCCTTTCACTCATATGACTCAACCTAAGATGCCACAGTTTAATAGAATCAAGCTCATGCACAATGAAAGCACTTTCAGAAAGAGCTTTTCTATTTAAAAAGTACAATCTGTTTCTCCTAGTAGGAGTCAGAACTATAGTGTCATTTTTATACACAGAAAGTACGTCATCCTTAGAAGAATACCAATAGCCAGACTCTTCTAACATACCCAAAGAGATTAGAATTCTTGTAAGGTCTGGTATATATCTAACATTAGTTAGTTTAACCCTATTACCATTATCCAATTTCAAAGAAATAAAGCCAGTACCTTTAATTTCACAGAAGTTATCATTTCCCATAATTGCCATGCCACTCTTACATCTATCTAAGTTATCAAACCAATTCAAATTAGTGGACATGTGAGACGCGTAGCCAGAATCTAAGACCCACTCATTTAAACTTTCAACATCTGAGACAACCAAAACATATTCATGTTTGCACTCTTCAAATACATTTAAGTCGGATTGAGATTCTATTTCATCTTTTAAAACCATGTCTAACATTTCAGAAATTTCCTCATTGCTAGTTTCAGTTTGATCTTTTGTACAGATATGAAAATTCTCACACTCAGACAAGAAATCAGTTAGGTCATCATCATTAAAAACAGGTTCACTCGGAACTGATTCAGACTCCTCTTGACTTTCAGTATTAATGTGATTTTTAACAAAGAATACAGAGTCATAGACAAGTTGACTACATGATGAACTTGGTTGATTTCTAGATTCATAAATAGTTGTTCCCTTATTATCGGTTTGTTGCTGCCTAGATGATCAGTATGTTGAGCATGCTGCAGACATAAGCATTTTCTTGAACATTACTTACATTATGACCAGATGAATGCATACAGCTATTTCTATGTGAATCAGACATATTATGATCGTGTACATCAGTTACAAACAAAGCATTTTGATTATTCTGGTCAGTTCTAGCATTCTGATTTGTATTAATATCTCTAACACCTCTATTATAAAAGAAACAATTACTCTGAACATGTCCTGACTTATGGTAGTAATTACACTTAGGTTTAAAACCATTTCTATCATAGTCACTGTTCTGGAATCTAGAAGTATTCAAAAAATTCATGTTTTGATGAAAATTATGACATTAATTAGTCCTAGGACCATTCCTATTCACAAAAGAGTTCCAATTCCTAGTTGAAAACTTGTTTTGGCCTTGATTTACATTTATGTTCATAGTTTTAGGTTTCTCAGACTCAATTTTATCATCAGTTTTGGCAAACAACACATTTGAGGCACGTTTCGCATTTTTTAATTCTATTTTCTTAACTTTTAATCCACTTATTAGTACTTCCAATTTAGGGATAGAACCAGAATATTGTAATGCATTCTTCACAACCAAAAAATCTTCACTCACGGAATTTAATAAAATTATAGCTAGTGAATTTTCATCTATATCATGCTCAGTCCCTTTAAGTAGTTGTGTCAACTTGAAAAATTCATCAAGATTTTCATCAATTGATTTATCTGACTCCATCTTATATGAAAATATAGAACCCTTAACAAAAAATAGATTTGCAGGATCTTTAAAAGCATACATGGTATGTAGTTTATTCCAAACATCTAAAGGATCTTCAGATCCATCTAACTTGCGAATGACAACATCTGACAAGTTTAAAATCAGTAGATTTAAAGTCTCTTCTTTTATTTCATCTACCTTAGACGTAACAGTTTCTGGCCAATCCTTAATGGATTTTAATGCATAATGAACCTTATAGTGAGACAGAATAGATTTCATGCATCTGGCCCAACTAGTGAAGTCACCCTTCCCATCAAACAAGGTTATTTCTATTCTTGTTGACATGCTTAAATTTTCTCAAATAAACAACAGTCAATGCACAGATCAGATAGTATCAACTGAGAGCAGATAGGTCACAAAACAGTAAGCAAAACACTTACTCAGATGATCAAACAGTTTCACGTTCTAATTAGACTATCTTTAAGCCTCAAAACTCTTTTTCAAGAGTCCACTCAGTTTAGTAAAACTGTCAGTGTCTAGGACAGTCTAATTATAGACTCTATTCGCAAGTACGGGATGTTCCACAGGGGTCCTCTTTACAGGGATCCTCTCTAAGACCACTAAAATCACTCAAATAAAAATAACCCTGAAAGCTGTAACAGGTAAATGCTCACAGGCACAAAGCAGTAACAAATATAGGCTAAACGCCTCTCAAGTCATGGTGAAAATGCGTGCACAAAGCAGTATATAAATGCCTCAGGCTCACAGGTCCACAGAATGTACAAGAAAAGGATAACAAGATGCTTACTCGAGGCCGTGTATAGGCCACACTCCTTTCTTATATTATGACAGTTTTGTGGTCTGTTTATTTTAATACCTTCCCTGTTTTTCCTTTTTCCCTTATTCATGTTTTGTTTTCTTTCTTGTTTTTCCTTTGTTTTCTATCTCCTCCTTCTCAAGTAAGCAGACAGTACCACAGATAGCAGATAATACGGCAGATAGTTTCAAAAGAAACTCACAGATCAAACAATATCAAGCAGTGACTCAGATTTCGTCTAAAACTCGGAAACCAAGAGATGCTTGACAATTAGCCGAAGATGCAGTAAATCACAAATGCTTTAAAACCACTTAAGGCATGCAATTCTAGTGCTCAGAATATGTGCAACGGAAGACGGATGGTATTTGCTAAAGAACAGCTGAGTTTCTTTTAAACAGAAATAAAACTTGAGTTAGGTTTAAAAACTTTAAACCACAATGATACTGATTTTCCACAAATCCAACTAATATAATCAGACAAGACGTCAGATTTTTAACAATTGCTCCTAGCTAGTACATGCAAATTTGGCTTCTTTCAGAGAAGACAAATCGTTATACCACATGCAACGTGCAACTATATTTTCCAAAAAAAGGAAAAACAGCAGTATATGTTGCAAAATTATCACTATGCCAATCAGGATCACAGATTCAGTAATAGCGATAGAGAAGCAATAACAGTTTAGTCTAGAATTCAACAAGATCTAAACCAGTAAGTGTAGATCTATATGATGATGGACCAAAACCTGCACAATTAAATTCAACAGTTAGTATCTCTGACAGAATTTGAAAATCCATAACTATTAGAGACAGATCTAAAGATAATCGAACACTGTAGTTATAGTAAAGTTTCAGATCTACGCATGCACGGTGAGTTTTTCACCAAAATCGTAACATGCAGGAAGTTTCAAAACAGATCTGAGCCTTCAACCTCGCTCCTATACCACTGTGAGGAAATCACAGATCTTCATCTCAACTCTGAAACATAAACTCCAAAAGTTAGTATACAGTTATCGAACAATAATCAAAATACAGAAATTCAAGTACAACACAAGAAACTCCTGTAAACGCAGAATCTTTGTAAGTCGAGGCTAGATCTATCAAAGATCGCCACAATGTGTGTGAAAAATTAAGCAAGAACTCAAGCCATCAGTTTCTGGTTTTTGGGAAAACTATGCCAACCAATTCAAAACCGAGAGATCTTCTGTTCAAAACAACAGGAATGAAGCGAGGAGGTCAAATCTAAACTTAGATTTAACAAGAAGCTGATAATCAGAGACGATTTTGGGTGAAGAGTGTAAGGATTCAAACGAGGATTTCGTGAGAGAGAAAAATCGCACAGTCGGAGTGTTAGAGTGATATAGTGAAAAGTGAGTGATGAAAACCTAACACCTGGTTATATATCACGGGCCAACGGACCTGGAGAAGAGGTAAGTGGAGTTGGGCTGCAAGAAACTGGAGCAACGGCCCAGAATAAAAATATAGATATGTAAGTGACATTGGGCTGCAGGAAAATGAAGTTATGACCCAGAATTGAATTAATAAGTCAGCCTAGATCACACATGAATCCAGCGCTCAATAACCCAAATCAGAAATGAGGCCCATCACACATCTAAGCCCAGAATTTAACTCACAAGTTCACAACCCAAAATAGAAAACCAAAAAATCCGAAGGTTGTAGTCAGTTAGACAATGTTCCTCGTAAATAAATTTCAACCTCCAAACTACGAAAATTCATAACCCGGTTGACAATTCAATAAGTCATTTAAGCATAAAAGCTTAGACTCGATAATTTTAACATCATCCGACTTAGAAGTATGTTCAGGACGTGCACGAGTGATTTAAACAAGACACATATTAAGGTTAATCATATAGCAAGTCATGTCCCAAAATCCCAACAAAATTAATTGTTCCTCAAATTGTGATTTGCGGGTTGGGCTGGTTGCAAGCCTGTAAGAATTTCACAAAATTAATTGTGTCTACATTCTATGCCCAAATTTATATATATATACTTGTATATATACTAACATTTTTTTGGCTGGGGTGCTTGAGCCCCCCAAGCATCCCCATGCCCCCGCCAGTGCTGATGCCTCCCCTTGCCGCAAGGTAGACGAGGTAGAAATTTTTAAGGGACTCCCCAAAAGTGATGTTCTCGTTGATGTCCTGCTTCCCGACGATGAATGAAGTGTTAGAAATTTGAACACATAAAAACTAATCTAACGTTTTTTTTGATAGGTAATGTTCGTGATCCATGAGTGCAATCCATAACCATTAGGCCAACCTCTATATGAACATGTTTCTTCTTGCCTCCGTCGCCGGAATTCAACAAAAATGCAAAAGAAATATAGTGAACATGGATCAGTGTGTCTTAGCACTAAAAATGGGCTAGGGAACGTAGTACATTGTGACATACAAGAATAGTTCAAGTCTAGTAAACGTCGAACCAACTTCTTCGGATTTGAGCAAGCTCCCGTTTGCTCAAACTCTTCTTTATCTTCCCAATAACCCACAAGGACTGGTGCGCTGTCATCTTCACTTCATTGGGAACTCCACATGCGCGTTGTCATAGACCTCCGATAATAGGTATATTGGAATTCTTAACAGTTCAGGTGCATCACCGGGTATGGGCACCTTTGTATATGTTTCACACAATCAAACAAAATCAGAAAATTGATCAAACAAAACTTCAGATTTGTAATATGGATTCCATTCCAAACCCGATGAGATCGTATATGAGTGTTTCACACACACACAATCATAACTTTATGATTTCGCTCGGACCACGAATGGAGTCGTGTAATCATGTCACGATGTATAAATTTCATTCAAGATACCCACCGTAAAATTCCGAGATGAGGAATGACTTGCAGTTTGTCCTCCGGAGTCATCCTACACCCTCACCCACATTTCTTGACGTTTCCGTATTGTTCGTAACATCATTCTCCCCACCCCTCACAACGACATTTAAGCAAGGTACACCGACACTTAGAATTCTCTTAAAATTATTGTTGCTCATCCTTCCCGCGAAGAATAGTTTATGTGCGAATTTGAGGTAGTCTAGCCGGATATTTGATCATCAGAAATTTGGACGGGGTTTCGTGTATGCATGTTTGACAATATCTTCAGTGACATGTTCAAGGCGATTCGGATAGAGGTTTTCTATTTAAAAGTTACAAGTTTTTTCAATTATTATGAGTAGAATTTTTTTTAACAGGATGATAAAGTGAAAATTAAAAATCTTCTATCCATTAACTTATTAGATGGTGTTAGACTTAGTTATTTTATTTCTTTTGTTCTTTTTATTTTAATATCTTTTATATGAAAGAACAATCAAAGGAAAGAAAAAAAGAGAGAAATGTTATAACCAATTTTTTCGCATGCCGAACTTATAGTGCCGAATAAATATTTATGGTACCGAAATTTATTTTCAGCTGTCGGATATGTTATTCAATGGCTGAGATTAGTTCACTTAAATGCGGGTCATAACCCGCAACCTGGAACGGATGTACTTAAGTGAACTGATCTCAGCCGTCGGATAACATATCCGACGGCTGAAAATAAATTTCGGCACCAAAAGCATTTATTTGGCACCATAGATTCGGCATGTGAAAAAAACTCATATTACGGTTGTGTTTTGCAAATCTATTTGCTAAAGTGACCGATGACTGATAAGGTGACTAGTGATTGATAAAGTGCCTGGAGACTGATGTGGTGACTGATGAGTTGACTGATATGGTGGCCTGATAAGGTGACTGATTAGATTAGACGTATTTGGCAAATTTACCCGATAAGGTGACTGATTTGTATAAAATTACATAAAAAATATTATTTTATATGATTATTGTATTTTTTTTAATAATATTCTACATCACAATTATTATTAAATAATAAAAATATTTTTAGCTTTAATAATTCTAATTTATTATTTAAATAAATAGTTATTATTTTAAATATTAATAATATAATTTAGAACAATAATAATAATATATTCATTATAAATATATAAAATAAAGGATAAAATTGAATTGAAAAATTTATAAATTAGCTTAATTTTTTAAAAAATATCTTTTTAAATAAGTCAGTTCACCTAACAGATTATTTTATAAAATATCACGCAGAATTGGCAGAACAGCCGACGACTGTCGTTTCGTTAAGTCTATACAATTTTGGGTTATCACAGGATTGCTAAGTCTCTCACGGGAGATGCAGAAACCAATTGCAGCTTAGAGGATTCCTGGAGGGCGCCTCAGCCGTCGTTCAGGGCATTGGAGTTGATAAGATAATTTTTTTAGGAAACATCGACCGGAAGTGAAGTTGACGTTGATCTAGGTGCAGTTGCAATAGCAATTGTTTTTTTTAAAGTAGAATTCGTCAAACACTTGAACAAATATGTTAGGGTTTCTGATTTGTGAATTCTCTCGTCTCTTTGGTTCGTTATGCTCTTGGATAATCTTGCATGAGTTATGCAGCTACATTGCCATTTTGTTGATTTGATTTCTCGTTTTTTTTCGCCTGCTTTCCTTTGCGTAGTTTTTGTTTCCAGGGTGTATGTGCTCACTGGCTCAACAAAAGGTAGCAATGATCTGAACATATATACTGGACTGTCGTGATTGAACATGGATAGGTCCGTAGGGTAAAAATGCCCACATTTTGCCCTCTGATTTGGTAGATTGCACCGATACAGTGGTCAAATGTCTATCTAATTAGCTCGTATTATTATCTCCTCCGTGGATTTTCAAGGAACCCTGACCAAAATATTTGAATATGTTTGGAACGAAAGAATTTTGGGTTAAAATTTTCTTGTTCCATGTGTATGTTCTTTGAATGGGGATAAGTTCCTTTTGTTAAATGCCTTTATCAGAAGCTATGGAGTTTTTCTTTTCATTTCTTGTCATGCTAATAAATTTCTTCTTCTTTTTCATCTTAGCTTGTCTAATTCTTGGATGAATTAATATTTTTTTTCAGAACACATGCTGAGAGAACATCAATCTGAAATATTTATGCGGCGGGTTTATTGGGGATGACATATGGGCTTAAATTCAAGGTAAATTATTGGCTACTTCATTCTTGTATTGAAATTAATTGTGACCTTTTTCACTTACATATCGTCCTGTTTTTCTGTGGATTTATGTTTGTGAGATACCCATACAATGCTTTGTAGGATTATTAGATCTGTGCCTGAGGTGCTAGCACTCTCTAGCTTTAAATGATTATCATAAACATTATCTCTTGCAAATTTCTGAAAATTCTCAATAATATTGAGTTTTCCGCAATGCCACTAGCATGGCAAGTCTGTCCCCATGCTGTTCATGTACAGAAAAATGACCTTGTACACTCTTCAATCGTATATAAATAAAATCTACTTCAAGAACCTCTGATCTGAATTCCCATATAATTCATGGCTCCAATCTTGGAGTTTTGCTCTATATTCCTATCATAAATTGTCTAATTTTTATGTAATTTATGCTGGTTAAAGCTCCTGGAGAAGAAATTTTCACCGGATGATGCATTAAATGTGCTAAACTTTTTCAAGAATTCTTAAACTAACAGCCTGCTAGTTCTAAATTAGCTAATGGCTAGCTTAGCAGGTGAACCAGCTAATAAAAGATTCAGAATTGCAGAACAAATTCCGAAGGCAATGAAGAGAATAAAGATGCATGAACTCAAGAAAGCTTCATTGCCTCCAAAGGATCAGCATCCCCAGTCTAGAAAACAGCAAAGGAAGAATGATAACCCTATCCGAATTCCTCCGAGCCTAGAGGCATGTGCTTATGTAAATAGTTCTAATTCATGGATTTGCAAAAACGTTGCTTGTAGGGCTGCTCTGTCAGCTGATGATTCATTTTGCAAGAGGTGCTCTTGCTGCATTTGCCATTTGTTTGATGATAACAAGGACCCAAGTCTTTGGTTGGAGTGCATGTCAGAATCTGGTTTAGGTGATGCATGTGGCTTATCTTGCCACATCGAATGTGCCCTCCAACGTGGTAAGGTTGGGGTTGTGGACTTGGGGCTGTTGATGCAATTGGATGGAAGCTACTGCTGCGCTTCTTGTGGCAAAGTAACAGGAATACTTGGGTAAGATGCATACCTTGACAACTGTTGTACAATCGGCAGCTGCTTCTCCCTGACACTGTTTTCTTTTTCATGCAAAATTTTCCAAATGGCTTATTTTTTATTTGGACATTGATTGTATTGTAGTTTGTACCGCACCATCCCACCCCACCCAAAAATATATAATTGTGCCATTTAATGTTTTTTTACTAACAAGTGGCATAAGATCATCATGTCTCCAAATTGCAAAACAGAGAATATGTTAGAATTCCTGACTTGGAGCGATACTGTGAATCTGTGATTACTTTTGAAATGATTGTTATTAGTCGCTCTTAACTGAGTTGTATAGAATATGATGTAATGTGGTTTAGGTGCATCTATTTTGATATTGCGTCTTATAGGTCCTGGAAAAAGCAGTTAGTTACAGCTAAGGATGCTCGCCGAGTTGATGTACTGTGCTACAGGATATGTTTGAGTTACAGGCTACTGGATGGGACTTCCAGATTTAAAGAAGTCCATGAGCTTGTTAGAGAGGCCAAAGCAAAGCTAGAGACAGAGGTTGGCCCGGTTGATGGAGTTTCGGCCAAGATGGCACGGGGTATAGTCAGTAGACTGTCTGTAGCAGTTGATGTGCAGAGACTCTGCTCTCTTGCAGTTGAAAAAGCTGATGAATTAATTACCTCAAAGTCTGTTGCCTCAGTTAATTTGAATGGTAATTTGTACTATGTTTTCATATCCCCATGAATAGATTTATCTTATACTAAACTTTTACTGTTTCCTACCATCGGCAGACGGTTCACTTCCTGCAGCTTGCAGATTCCTGTTTGAGGAGGTTACATCGTCTTCAATTGTCGTCTTATTGATTGAAATATCAACTCCATCGCATGATGATATTAAGGGTTACAAAATCTGGTATTGTAAAACAAAGGAAGAGATTTATCCTAAAGAGGCTGCCTGTTTCTTTCCAAGAGATCAGAGGAGAATCTGGTTATCCAATCTTCAACCCTGTACAGAGTATTCCATCCGGATAGTTTCTTATACGGGCATTTGTGATGTTGGGCACTCTGAAGTTAAATGCTTCACCAAGAGTGTAGAAATAATACATAAAAACTGTAACTCTCTGTCAGAAAGTCCAGAGAAGGAGAATTCACATAATGGAGGGAGTTCGAGTGCCAAACGGCAATGCAAATCCTCCGTAAATGTAGAATCTGATTCGGGTTTCAAAGTACGTGACATGGCTAGGATCTTAAGGCTAGCATTGTCTCAAGATCAAGGCTGTTTAGAGTCCTTATGTGGTGCTTCTCTGAAGAAATGTTTTTGTGTTCCTGGTCATGTTGCTCAAGAAACCCAGGAACAGAAGTTGTCTTTTGTTTCACGGCAGCTTGACTTGAATGTTGCATCGGTGCCGGATCTGAATGAAGAGTTCACACCGCCCGTTGAATCATCCAGAGAAGATGGCATTGGTTGCACTTTTGGACCGTCTGGTGAAGCCGATGATGATAGTTTCTCTCACGAAGTTCGAAGGGACTCGAAGCTGGCTCCGTGTGTGAAGAGGAGACGTACCACCAACGGTGAAATGCAAGATTCTGAGAGCACTCTGACTAATGGATCCCCTTTTCAAGTCCACCCCGAATCGGGATGCTTGGATGAGAACTTTGAATACTGTGTAAAGATCATCCGTTGGATGGAGTGCGAGGGGTTTATAAAAAAGGATTTTAGGTTGAAATTGCTGACATGGTTCAGTCTTAAGTCAACCGAGCAGGAGCGCAGGGTGGTGAACACATTCATTCAAACATTAATTGATGATCCAAGTAGTTTGGCAGGGCAGTTGGTAGACTCCTTCTCAGATATCATTTCCAACAAGAGGCCTCGAAATGGTATGGTTTACTTGGTTTTGCGTTAACACATTCTCTGTTATGTTGGGAACCAGTATGCTGATAGTTACAATTTTTTTCATATACCAAACTTATCATGCCGAACCACACCTTATCCTACCGAATTTTGTTTTGGGCCGTCTACGGATCTTTATCCGACGGCCGAAATCACTTCACTTAATTTTTAAGTTGAATGATCTCGGCCGTTCGGACACAGATTTCGGCACTGTATGATAGGTTCGGCTTGATAAGTTCGATATATAAAAAAAAATGCTGATAGTTTAGTCAAACATACATTTCTGGATATGTCATTGCTGATTATAATGTTGATTTTCCTTTGCAGGCATTTTGTCGCAAGTCTCTTCAAGCGATTCATTTAATAATCAACAAACTCCGGAGAGCTAGCAAGTGCACCCTTGTTTCCCTGATGAAGATAGTTCCTGACTGCCTGACTTGATTAGGTCATCTCCATTGTTTGCATCTCACACATTGTGGGGTCTATTTAAACTATAGTAGCTCAACTGGTGAGCGTATAATATGGAGGTTCAAGTTCGATAATCTTAGCCGTAAAAAAAAAAACTCTACAAGTATCTCATGTTGATAACGTGTTACTAATGAATTTGACTCGTAGTTGGCATTAATCCAGGAAGGAGATATATATATTCATAAACTAGTCCCAGATGTTTTGTGCTTTTTTATATTTTTATATTTTTATATTTTTTATTTTTTAGACGTACCCTCGAGGATGTGTAGACTGCAGTAGGATCTGGGAATCACATGGTAGCGTTCTCACTTGAAAGAATTCTGCATTATATGTTCTGAATTTTGAATCTCTAGATACCCCCGGATGTGTTCCTCACAAAAATAATCCAGGAATCAAGATATCCTTACTCATAAATTTTCCTCAAACAGGCATCGTATAACATCGGATAGAAACGGCTGTTCAGTAGTGTGTACCTTTGCCGGAGGTGAGCTGCTAATTTGCATTTAGCATCCATCTTCGCGCAGATGAAGGCGGCAGAATGGCAGCCGAGATAAGTGAAAGTATCACTGTTGCAGAGTCCCTTTTGCCGGAGTTGGAATGCTAAGTTGTTTTAGCATCCACCCCTTTGCAGTTGCATGCTGCAGATTTTTCGCGCAGCCAGCAGTGTAATGTGAACTTCTCTCCATCTGTTCGTGGAACACTAATCATCAAGCAGTTTGAAGTTCATGTTGATAGATATCAGTTGATTCCTGGGGAAGCAGGTTCTCCGCAAAAAAATTGCGATCTCCATTTGTATAGCTCCATTTCGCTAATGATCTAGCTAGAACATTCTGCCCGGATATACTGTGCAACAAAGACATTTAGAAACAATCTGGACTCCCATGGTCTTTATCCGTTGGTCCACAGGAACAACTCTAAGTAGAATCTTCCATAGCAGAATACTTACTTTTGATGGAATTCGTCAGTCCCAAAGTCGAGCAAATCTCTTATTGGAAGAAGTTTTTTGTCGAATATGTTCCCAGACAGCTTTGAAGCTGAAAGTTCCATCCATAGATGGCTCCCATATACATTTATCAGCATTCAAAAAAATATCGGTTTGCATAATGTTCTGTTTCACGTTTTCAGGCAAAATTGTGTCGACCAATTCCAGATTCCACTGCTTATTTTGCAATAAATACAGAACAGTGCCTTCCGTGTTCATTGGTGGTTTGAATGGACTCAAGTTGCCAGCCGCCATCCACTTATCCCACCATAGATTAACTCTTGAACCATCACCTATGTACCAGAAAGAGTAGGACAGCATAACATGACAAATGGGCACCATTCTGTGCCATATATGTGAGCTTCTACCTGTAGCTGGAGAAGTACACAAGTTTCTGACCCCCCATATCTGTTCCGCATGTATTTTGCCGAAAGGGAGGAGCCTTGTCTCAATTGCCACCATTGCTTCATGGCTGCCGCCAAACAAATGTCTTGTAATCTCCATATGCTTAAGCCCCCTGCATTGAATGGGAGGCCGATCCTTCTCCACCAGTCCCAATGCTTCTTCTGACGCCATTCATCTATCCCCAAAAGAAGGCTGCAAACATCTTTTCCAGCTTTGCTATGACCATCTTGCTAGGCATTAAAGTCATGAACGGGTAAATAGGAATACTAGACAACACATGGCTTATCAGAGTTAAGCGACCACCAGGAGATAGATATCACACATTCCCAGCCTCTAGCTTGCTCTTTACTTTCAGCAGTAGTGGAGTAAAAAAACTCAGACATTTTTGGACCCTGGTAAAGAGGTATCCCTAAATACACATGAGGAAGTTACTATGTTGCAAACCAGACCATAGAGAAATCTGATCAATCACTGCATCTGTAGCTCGTTTTGAAACCAAAAAACTGCTCTTCTGTTTGTTTATTTTCTGGACTGAGGCAATTTCATACTCTTGATAAGCGCAAACACTCTAGTGATAGCATGCTGAGTGCCTTTTGTAAAAATCATGAGGTCATTTGCAAATGCCAAATGTGATATGGGAGGGCACCCGAGAGGAATGCGGTAAGAACAGTCTAGGTTAGTTTGAATCTAAGACCACAACTAAGAGCCTCCAAAGCCAAGATGAATAAAGCAGGTGATAACGGGTTGCCTTGACGAACTCCTCTCGTAGACTTAAAGAATCCAAATATCAGGTCATTATATAGAATGGAAAATCAATTATTTGGTAGGATCCTCCAAATTATATGATGCTTTGTACTTCATAATAGTTTTAACTTTATTTCGTTATTGCAATCTTTCCTTTGGTACCTTTGGCTCCCTGTATGAATTTAGTGAGAATTTATGATACTTGTTTATTAGGTGAGAGATAGGAAAATATTTTTCAAGGTTAAATTGACGAAAATGTGGAAT
>JAOYMZ010000003.1:1427663-1454142 GCA_025802335.1 Pinguicula primuliflora
AGAGGCTCGAATCAGAGAGCTCAAGGAACTTGGACTGGATTACACAGTTATCAGTGTTGGGAACATGGGGTTAAAGAGAAAAATGAGGAGATGAGGAGAAAGAAAATTTATCCATTATTAATAAGCTTAATTACATAATTAATATCGTACTCGTTTCGGAAGCGAGTAACGAAAAAGTTACTCGCTTCGGAAGAGAGTAAACTGCCTTACTCGTTTCGGAAGCGAGTGCGAGGGCATTTTTAAAAAAAATTAATTCTGACAGGGCAACATTAAAAATTTTCCATGTTTTTTTAACGTTCAACTAGATATGTTTTTTTAACGTTCAATTAGATATGTTTTTTTAACGTTCAACTGGATATGTATATGTGTGTCGTCTAATGCACTCAAGCATTCATGCATTTGTCAAATGTTCGTTAACTGAATAAATATAATTGCAAACAACACAAAGTAGATTAATTATTTACCAAGAAACATCCCCATCGAGCATCATCAGAACCTTATGGCACACGTGTGACTTAACTAGAAAATTATTACATATATCTAAATTAAAATAGTGTCATTTGATTTTCATATTTTATTATGAGCAAAATCATACTAAATTAAAATTGTATACTAAATCTTAAACCCTAAAAACTTTTTTTAGCAAGTTGAATATCAATTTTATAAGAGTAAAAAACACGCTTACTTAGTGGGTGTTTACAACCTCTTCTAAAAAGTAGCTTTTGGCAGTTGAAAAGTCAGTTTACAGTGTTTGCGAATTAAGCTTTTGCTGTTTGACTTTTGGCTTTTGTGGTGGAGAAGTCAAAAAAAGTCTAAAAGTCAGAAGCATCTCTATGGTTGCTTTTGGAGTGCTTTTGGCGGTGATATTTTTGTAAATATTTAAAATATTAAATTTAAGATATTTTGCAAACACTTTTTCAGTTTTTTAATGAAAATTCCTTTTTCCAGAATACTTTCTGAAAAGCTACTTCTACATAAACACAAGAACTTGCAAACACGCCCTTCATTTGACTTTTAATAGTGATCACATGATTTTTTAAATGAATGAATCCAAGCCATTCAAATAAGTGTTATCTAAGGGTCGGGGGTATTTTAATGGGTATTTAAGATGGGCCATATAACCTTCCCATATAGGAATGTCTCACATAGAATTCACACATACATATCAACTAACTTAAATAGGAATGCGGTGCTAAAATCTATCAGCTTGGTCCAAGGTTTTAATGAGAGTAGTTCACATCTTCCTTTTAAATTGGCCCATACACGCGCACCTGCGCACACGTGATCTGAGCCCGGAGAGGGGGTCTGTTTTCAAATATGGTATCAGAGCAGGTGGTCTGAGGTCCTAGATTATTATCGGGGGAAGTCCATAGTGAATTGATCCAAGGGCACATGGGGTTAACACAATTTGGACATTATTTCGGGAAGTCTCGATGATTGTTTCTTATGTCCTCGTAGTTGTTTTTGGGAAAGTTCCGAATATTGATCCCATAATGAGAATAGACCCAATTGGACATTATTCGTGTGGTAGTCCAAGACTCAACAAGGTTCACCTTGTTGGACTTGAGAGGGGTGTTGGAATGTCCCACACGGAATTCACATACATATCAACCTACTTAAATAGGATGTGGTGCAACAATCTATCACATTGGGCTCAAGATTTTAATGAGAGTAACCCACATCTTTCTATTTAAGTTGATCGACACATGCGCACCTGCGCACACGAGACCCGAATCAGGATTAGAGCGGAGTCCATTTTCTAACATGGTATCAGAGGATCTATGGCTCGAGAGTGTGCGTAGGTGTGAATGAACCTAAATAGGAAAATGGTGGGTACCTTCATTAAAATCATGAGCTCAATGTGATAGATTGTAGCATCATATTCATATTTGAGTTGGTTGATATTTATGTGTGAATTTCATGTGGGACACTCCAACATAACTTTCTCCAGCAAATCCCCAAATCGCAAACAACAAATCGAAATCGAACGAAAATTCCATGACAAACCATTGTTCGTGAGATTCACTGTTCCACCATTTCCATCGTCTAAGGTATGTTTGTAACACAAATGTTGATCTCATATAGATTTCATATCGAACATTATGTGCTTTAGACGAACATTACATGCGATTTTTTGTCTGTTCGAATTATGGACAAATCTAAGGTTTTTGTTTAATCTGACAGTTTTTTGTTGTTCTGTTCAAATTACATAATGGGTTCTTGTTTCTCGGTGTCTAGGCTTACATGTCTGGTTATGTTATGATTTATTCATTTTCTTTAGTTTTATCTTTTATCTAGGGTTTCTCAATTTTCTGGATTTTCTTGATTTTATGGGTTACAAAGTATGTGTTCTTGCGGATGAAGCATGGGGGATACAAAACCCCAAGAGTGAACATGAGGAAATCGAAGGCAACCAAAGTTCCAATTACTGATGACAGCTTTAATAGTCCAATGGACATACCTGAATGTTCTAACAGTAATTTGTTATGTAACTGGTTATGAGCATGTTTATGAAAATCCTATTCGTTACCAGTTATATTATGCAGCTACAGGTTTACAGAATTCCCAATCAGAGGTAGGGGGTGAGAGCCCATTCGTATTGGGTAGGCGCCCTAAGGGATGTGAGAGGGATCCATTAGACATTAGGGTTGAGTATGAGCGGTCCAAATCGGAGAATAAGGGTGAATCAAACGAAGAACAACAAAGGAAAAGTCCAAACAAACCACCAAACCCGAAGAGGGATAATGCTAGTAAACAGGGTGGCAGTTCTGGGAAGTGTAGGAAAAAGGTGTGGTTGATGTCTGAAGAAAAAGCGCTCATTGAGGCAACCAAAAAACTTGTGGATGAAGGCATGCAATCACAAGGAGGTGTCAAGCTCGGGTTTTTACATGCTTGTGCTGAACGGATCCATTTGAAAGTCCCAGGTAGCAACATTAGGGCTCTACCACATGTGAAGTCGAAGATACATGTGTGGAAGAGATGTATGATTTGTTATCTGACTTCATGAGCATGAATGTGGTATCCATTGACCCGACAACACATCAGGTTGTTGTCGAGGATGGATATAGCTGGGATAACATCATTCGGGTGAGTGAATACTGACTTGTTCTTTAGGAGTGAATACTGACTTGTTCTTTATTTTTGAACATACTGACTTGTTCTTTATTTGTGTAGTCTAATCCCGACTACAAGGTGTTGCGTGGTAAATTCTTCCCCAATATGAAGATTGGTGCGAGATCTTCGACAGAGACAGAGCCACAGGTGAGCTTACATGCAATGCTAGGGATTGATGGAAAACTGAGAGATCAAGGACAGAGGAGCTCGAAGATGGCCCGACATGTAGTGAAGATGTATGTGGAGTTGAAGCTTTAGCGAGGCTTGCATGAGGAAAGAGAGGGAAACGACCAATGCCACCATAGTACGTGGAAGATGAAAAATCAGCATCCGTTGAACTGCACCAGCCGCCCCTGCCTCTGTTCCTACAGTACCCTACATCTGCCGCCCCTCCCATGATTTGGTAAGATCATTGATGAACCAGTTGAGGCCTTATAAGCAGTACGATGTCTGGAAACAAATGACTATGGTGAATCATCTTCTTGATCACGAATCTATACGAAAATGTGGACGATCCTTGAAGATGATGTGCACGAAGAATGACTCGCATATTTGGTTGACACAATAAATGATGATACAAAAAGCTAAATATCCTTTAAGAACTTTTCTCATATGTACAACCCAAAAGTACAATCCATACTTGCCGTCACCCGTTGTCAAAATTGGTTGCACCATTGGAAAGGTCATGCATGAGAGATCAAAAGTCTCATGCTCCGGTGCGATCCAGCGACTTCGTCGCTGAGAATTTCTAAATCCCTTCCTCCTTGGATTAAGTTGTTTTAAATAAAATTTTAGAAATTTCCGACGACGGTCCGCACTAGAACATGAGCTTTTGATCTGCTACGCATGACATATCAAATGGTGCAACCAATTTTAATGACTGGTGTTGACAAGTATATGTTGGCTTTTGGGTTATACATATGGAAAAAAAACTATTTATTTTGTCGGTATGTATGATTGAGGTAAGTAGTTATTTCAGTTACACTCGCTTCTGCTTTATTATTATTTTGAGCTGGGAGTCTGCACGGAAATAATATTCCCATCTTGTTGAAGGATGTGAGTATAATTGTGTACATCATACACTCTCCATACATTATCTAAATGCGAGAGATATGATTTGCTTTGGTTTATATGAAAAAAAACTCATCCTAACTGTTGTTTTGTTGGTAACATATTTGGTTGATAAAATAAATAATGGGTCGCGTTTTGTTGTTGACACACTCGGTGGAAGAAGAGTAGTTTTCTCGTCCGACTGCTTATGTCCGGATTAATGAATTAGGTCCAGAATGATAATTGTGGCCATTGATTGTCAACACTTGGATGGTCTGAATTATCATTCTGGACGTAAGATCATTAATCTGAACATAGCATTCTGGACTGAATAATTTTTCGTGGAAGAACTTATCAAAAAAAAAACACTCGGTGAGAAGAAATTAAATTCATAATGTAATTATAACCCAATAATTTTTTTTGATAAGTATTATTATAACCCAATAATTTTTTTTGATAAGTATTATTATAACCCAATAAATTAATCCTGTTTAACAAGGAGTATTATATCTACTTTAGGAACTGATCCCCGCATGAGCTACCTAATTCTTCACGTCTTAAATGAAAAGAAGCCCATTAATTTATTAACCGTTTGATTATTGTACGGCCACAAATACGGACCTTCGGTTGCCGGTAAGCCAGAGGCTGCGCGATCACGCTCTCTTCCAATACACGCGTCAATGACGATGCATCCCATACTTTTTTTTTCTTCAAAATGAATTTGAATAAATAAAGATCAT
Organism: Pinguicula primuliflora; assembly: GCA_025802335.1. NCBI lineage: Eukaryota > Viridiplantae > Streptophyta > Magnoliopsida > Lamiales > Lentibulariaceae > Pinguicula > Pinguicula primuliflora. The sequence continues at coordinate 1,432,568 of JAOYMZ010000003.1, forward strand.
TCATCAGTGATTTTTTTTTCGTGATTTGCCAAATATCACGTTCATATCACGCGCCAGTTGAGCGACTGTTGAAAGATGCAATGAAAGTAATAAATCGTACAGTTCATCAGGTACTGAGATGCCTTGCCACCGGAAAATAAGCGAAAGAGGCACCGCTAAAAAGATCTTAACCCAAACTCATTCATTTCATTCCATTTCCTACATCTTCCCCGCATATCACTCGATTCCTTTATCAATAATTGCATTTCGGATTTCCAGTTACTCTTACTCTGATCGGCAAGGTTTCATAGTTTCCGTCGTGGTGGGCGTGGGATGGAGTCATGTAGTAGAATTTTCTACTGGTGTGTAGCTGCTTTGGTAGTGGGAACTTCCGGGGTATTAGCCGGTGACATAGTTCACCAAGATGATAAGGGACCGAAAAGGCCAGGATGCGATAACAATTTTGTGCTGGTAACATTTACAGATTGGAGATGGCTCCAAATAGCCATTTACGTTTCTTTTTTTTTTTCTGATGGTAATTGTGTGTTACATTGTCTTGAATCTTTCTTGGTTTCTTTCCTAGTCTTGTTAGGCGGTAGGAAAGGTTGGAACAATTTCTGGCTTGGGGAAATAGTCTTCAAGTTCTATCTGAGGAAGGCTGTATTTTGTGAAGTGGTTTGGTTTTTGGTTTGGACTTGTTATTGGGGACATATGTTCACAAAATCTTGACGTTTTACGTTTGAACTTTTCAAGAAAAGAGTTTGAACTGTCACCTATCAGAATAAAAAAATTAATGTTTGAATTTTGGACCTTGTTGCGTAAGATGAGCTAGTTTTATTTTTTAGTTTCTCTCCCATGTAATTACTATTGCGGTTTACTCTAATTTGGTATCTTCTTGAATTGGTATACATCAATTTGGATTGCTAATGTGGCTATGGATCTTATGTTTTGTCTAAATTCTGGACATAACAATTGAAGATAATGCGGAATTATAGACAAAGGTAAGGGCGACTATTTGATTCCAGTGAGTGGTATGCTAGTACATCTTATTTGGTCTAGTGATGATATCAAATCTCAGTTAATTAGTTCAACTGAGGGATGCGGTTTTGATAGGTTAAATTGCCCATCTGGATAGATGGTAAAGAAGCAATGGAGTTTGTGGGAGTTGGTGCTAGATTTGGTCCCACGTTGGAATCAAAAGAAAAAAGAGCCAACCAAACTACTGTTGCTCTTGCTGACCCACCTGACTGCTGCAGTACACCAAGGAATAAGGTTTGCTGGTTTGTCCTCACTCGTTTTACCATTCTGTTGTTTGTGAAAGTGACGCGTTCTGGCTGAACTGAAAGAGTTACTCATTCAATTATTACAAATTCGATGTTTCCCTCTCGTTTGGCTCATAATTTAGCAAATTTTGTTGTCTGTAGTTGACGGGTGAGATTATCTTGGTCCACCGAGGAAACTGCAGTTTTGTTACAAAAGCAAATGTTGCAGAAGATGCTGGTGCTTCTGCTCTACTCATAATAAACAACCAGACAGGTTTGTGTTCTCTGTTTAGCTATTCAGTCATGATGATATTTTTCATACCAAGACGGTTGTTTCACCTTTCATAGATAATGTATTCGAATAATTCCTCAGTCGCTGATTGTATGTGATTGACTCCCCCTTGATGGATATAACTCTAGAACTCTTGAAGATGGTCTGTGAAGAAAATGAGACCGACTTAACTATTGGCATACCGGTTGTTATGCTCCCAATAGATGCTGGTGAAAGCTTGAAACAAAGCATGAGTACTGGTTCACATGGTAATTTGCTTCATCTAACTTACTACAAGATAAAATCATTCTCAGATATTGATAAGGGAGGAGGCTTTCATTTGGATGACTGAATCCGTTCCAGTTTCTGGTGAAGTTCTTATTGCTGTGTCATTTCAGTGATGTGCTCTTCCTTGTCCTCAGTTTCCATACAGATATATTCTCCAAAACGCCCATTGGTTGATGTTGCTGAAGTTTTTCTTTGGCTAATGGCTGTTGGGACCATCTTATGTGCATCTTATTGGTCTGCATGGAGTGCCAGAGAGGCAGCTATCGAGCTAGAGAAACTCTTAAAGGTTGCACAGTAGCATTGAATGACAATCTGTTGCTGTTTGATGTTATAAATTGTATAGTTATCTGTTACCCTCTCCTGCCACTGATATTCAATGTTAACCTCTTAGGATGATTCTGATAGATACCTTAGCATCGAGCCGCATCAGTCAAGTGGGGTTATAGACATCAATACAACCTCAGCAATTTGCTTTGTTGTAATTGCCTCATGTTTCTTGATTACGCTTTACAAGCTGATGTCCGTTGTGTTCATTGAGATTCTGGTGGTCGTATTCTGCTGTGGTGGTTTTGAGGTACATACAGAATTTTAATGGAGTCCTTAGTGTAATAGAATTTATATGATGGATGATATATTTTTTTTCATTTGCAATCTGTCCTTGTGAGCACGCTTGTTCGCTCATTATACATAAATCCATTGAGTAGTGCTTAATTAACTAAGTAGTGCATTGATTAGTGGAAATCTGGATTTAGCTCTTATCAAAATACTTATTCATTTTTTTTCTTGAACTGCAGGGCTTGCTCACTTGTCTAGTGGCTTTATTTTCACGGTATTTTTTGATTTCATGCTTATGAGCTTTTGCTCTTTCTTATATGCATGTAGATGTAGAAATAAGGATATGAGTTATCTTCTTAAATGATGAGTACGTAAACGATGAGACTCTTTTCAATGTAGAGCCTCGAGCTATCCTAAGTAATCTTTTTTTTATAAGTTTACAATGGTACTACTCAAAGCATTGACTCTCACTGTTCCATATAGCTTCAGATCGTTTGAACCAGCAGCACAGTCATACATAACAGTACCGCTTCTTGGAAACATATCATATCTGGCATTAGCCATTGCTCCATTCTGCATAGCATCCGCTGTTTTGTGGGCTGTGTTCCGCACACTTTCTTTGGCGTGGATTGGTCAAGACATACTTGTAAGAATGAACAGTGTGTCTGTTCATCATATTCGTTTCTTGAGTAATTGATTATTGATTACAACTGGCTTCTATTTTTTGGACAATTTTATGATGAAGTTAAATAAGTGACTATAATTTGAGGGTTCTTTGTTAAAAATGCTAAACCTGGAAAAGTAATTAACTTATTTACTAATTTTTTCTGGTGACTGAAGGGATTCCGGAAGAGAAAAACACCCATTATTGGAAAGACAAGATTTTGGCAAAAAAGAAAAAAAATCTGTTTTGTTAAACTCTTTCTTTTAATCTGTAATTTGCTTTCCCTCTGCTGCCTTTTCTCCTATTTCCTTATTCACATTGAAGTTGATTGCATTCTCTAATTCGCATGGACTGGAGGAATGAGTTTATGGTTGCTTATATACACACTATGCTGATCATCGTAAAATGAATAACCTGCATCATCAATACCTATGAATAATTTAGTCATGGTTAGGCTTATTTTCCCTCTACAACAGGGCATTGCTTTGATAATTACAGTTCTCCAGATTGTACGAGTCCCAAATCTGAAGGTAGTTTTTTCGTCTCTCATTTTACTATACATAACTTAATTGTTTTTTCACAGTGAAAACACCACTTTATTAGTGTGCCATTAATTTTCCCTTCGTGTACTTAGGTGGGAACGGTTCTTCTTTGTTGTGCGCTGTTATACGACATCTTTTGGGTGTTCGTGTCGAAATGGTGGTTCGATAAGAGTGTGATGATAGTGGTGAGCACTCACTCGTTCAAAGATAGTTAGGATTCTTGGCCATCCGGGCTGGCTACCCCCTTATAACGATGTATTTCTGCTTGTCTTTGTAGGTAGCTCGTGGTGATGGAAGTGGAGAAGATGGCATTCCAATGCTCCTCAAAATCCCTCGGTTGTTCGATCCTTGGGGCGGATATAGCATCATTGGATTCGGTGATATTATTTTACCGGGACTAATAGTCGCATTCTCCCTAAGGTCTGTGTTGAAAATGTACAGAGTATATATACTATTAGCATGCTTGTATTTGATGCATTACATAACACTGTTCCTTCGTCATCCCAGATACGATTGGCTATCCAGGAAAAGTTTGAAAACAGGATATTTCTTGTGGGCAATGATTGCTTATGGTTTCGGTACTAATCAAACTAACCGAATGTTCATTATTGATGTTTTGAAGAATTAGAATATAGAGATAAAACTGTTGCATTTCCGTCCCACAGGTCTTCTAGTTACATATGTTGCTCTGAACGTTATGGACGGCCATGGCCAACCGGCTTTACTTTACATCGTCCCCTTCACACTAGGTACGCAACGAATACACTAGATTTCGCATTACCTCGTAAAGTGTTGGTAAGATGTACATTTCCCCTTGTGCAGGCACTCTACTCACCCTGTCCAAGAAGAGGGGCGAGCTCAAGCACTTGTGGAATGCGAGAGGAGGCATGAGCGATAGACCGTGTCCGCATATTCAACTCCAGCAGGACTAAGGATCAAGATTCAAGGGCTGAGGCCGGACTTATACACAACATGTTTCATATGTTGTTTGAAGTGCATGTAGATTACAAGGCAAATGTGTAGTGAATGAAGCTCTTCTGTAATTGTTTGTTATAACGCAGAAACGATTAGTAGTATAGTAGGATTGGCGTCTCATTTTTCAATATGAAGCTATAAAAAAGAACAAAAGTTGTAATATTTGAGAAAACAAACTTGCTCCTAGTTGCATTTGCGAAAGAAGATCCAAATGATTGAAGTTTGCATTATAGGTATATTTTTCAGATTGGCCAACAACCAGACTCTTGATTGGAAATCTATACTAGGGGTGTCAATCTTTGTCCAGTTCACCGGGCCAAGTTCTGGACTGGAGTTTGGGAAGCCCACCCTGGGACCGGCCCGAACCCACTTAATTTATTAATAAATGAAATATTACTTTATTTATTATATTCAAAAATTTACTTTTAAGTTTTATTTTTACCAATCTTATTGTCCTATCTACCCAATACAGTTTTGAGATTAACTTTTGTCATTACAATGGAAGCATAAAAATGCAATGAAGTTTTTTTTGGTAGGTAAATGAAGTTTATTTGATGTGAGATAAAATTGGATGTTTTGGCTTAACCTTAAATTTTATAGAAGAAGTTAGACAAGGGTTTTGGGCAAAAGTAAAGTGCATTCATAAATTAGGTCACATTATACATAGCATTCACTTGCAATTCATGCAACACTTTTGATGAAACTATGGAGGATAGACCTACTGTGACTTGGAGCTTTCAAAGGAGGGTAACACATTCTGAAAATCAAATGGTTAACGATGAGTTCAGCCAAGAAGAGGTTTGGTAAGCTGTTAAATCATGTGGTGGCATGAAAAGCCCATGATTGGATGGATATACATTTTTCATTCATCAAACACTTTTGGAATATCTTCGAAGTCCCAACGATGAATTTCATAGAATAATTCTGGAGGGTGGGAAAATTGATGAGAACCCTAAATACCAAAGCAGTTTCTGTAGCTCCTAAGGTTTCCTGTCCTAGCCAAATTTGAGATTATCGACCTATTTTTATGGTGGGTTGCTTATACAAGGTATTATTCCTATTTACTGTCACACCATAACTTCTTTTTGATCCCTTGCTCCAACTTGACCTCTCACAATAAAAGCTTTAACCATAACATCTTATCAACTCATAAAGTCATGGCTTGATACTCATGCCACAACTATCGATCTCCAACTACCTGTTGTTTATTACTCTTCTATGAGATCAAGTTGCCTCCTACAAACATGCAATATTCTTCATGTACAATGTATTGCAATATTCTTCCGGGATTAGATTTGATTACAAAAAAGGTGCCTATATATACATGTACAATGTAAAGGAGAAAAGTGTGAATAAAAGTGAAGAAAACTTCTCTCCCGTGGATGTAGGCATAGCCGAACCACGTAAATTTGCGTTTTTTTTTTCAGAACTGGTAGTCACAACTCGAGCACTTGGTCTCCTTCTTGTGTGCACTATTCAATCTTCCCCCCTGCACTTGAGTCTAACCACCCTCATGTGAGCTCTCAGTCACTCTTATCAACTGGAAAATTAGGGCAAGGAATACTACCCACACTCACAACTCCTCCACCATTTAGAATACTACTCGCAACTCCACCTCCAACATCACTACTCTCCATCTCTCGCCTAAAATGGCTAATATCCAACAACTCACAAGACGGATATATCACATATGCATAACATAGCTCATGCTCTAGGAATGTGACATTTATACTCACAAATAATCTCTTCTCAACTGAATTCCAACACATAAAACCCTTCTGAGTTGATGAGTACCCCACGAACACACACTTTGTGGACCGTGAATCCAATTTATCAACACATGGTCTGCAATTCTACAAAAAGCAAACACAACTATAAATCTTTAATGGAAGTAGATCTTTACAATCACCAGTCCACACCTTAAAGGCAAATTTTGTGTCTAACACCTGTCAATATAGCACGTCCCTATAAATACTTCAAAATATTCATTGAGATCATCATACTCCGACCAATCTCAAGAATATGCATGTTCCCGCGTTCTGCAACTCCATTATGCTCTGATGTGTAAGGGCATGTGGTTTGATGAAGAATCTCATGTGAGGACAACTACTCACGAAGCCTCTTTGCAATCTAAACTTCCCTGTAGGGCTACCATCCATCTCAATACAAACCCCAGAGTTCCATCAATCTCAATACTTCCCTGTGCATACTTTACGAATTCCTCAAATCCCGGATGTAAGAACCAAGCATCTAACACTTTCATAGGTTTGGGACCCCAGTTGTTGTCATCACTCGTCAACAATAGGGGACAATGGCCAGAAAGCTTGTTGTCTAGTTAAGTTTGCGTAAAATTTGGCTATTGCTGTAATAGGTTTTGTGATATTACGCACCCATCTAACCTACTAGCACGCCCTCCTTCCGACTGATACCAAGTGTATCTACGAACTTGGAGAGGTAAATCAATAAGGTCTATTTCAATGATAAATGAATTAAAACTCCTCGTTTCTTGAGATGATAGCTCAGAGATGCCTTTCCTTTCATGTCTTGCCTTGACAGTGTTAAAATCACCACATATGTACCAACATTCCTCCGGTTTAGCCTTGATTTTATGCCTTGTCGTTGCCCATATATTCCTTTTTCTGGCTGTTGTCCGAGGGGCATACACATTTACTATGTTCAGGAAAATATCTCGCTCTAACCACTATCTAGAAACCCTTAGTAGGCAATCAATATCCCAGCTGGCCACTAGTTTATAATCTTTTGTATTCCATGCAGCAGACCACCAAATGCTCTAACAGAAGGTTTATGGACATATCCTATGTCCGACCTATCCATAATCTGTCACATAAATCCTAATCTATTTGTTCCATTTTTGTTTCTTGGACACAAAGTATCTGAAAATCAAACTTTCTGATAGCTTCTTGAATTTCCTTCCTTTTATTAGTGCCACCCTCTTGAATTGAATGATAAAAATTTCATTAAAACCAGCTCAAAAACACCTGTATGTATAGGATGTTAGGTCGAAAGGTCTTGATTTACCACCTGATTTGTCTCCATATATGCCTCCTGATTTGCATCCTAGTCACGGTGCTCTAATAGCTCAATTTCCTTTATATGATTAGCCTCCATTCAAACTCCTATATCCTGGCCTATCTGCATTGTTTCTTGTGCCCCTGCCCTTATCTCCTCCTTCGTTCGTATTACTATTGTTGCCTGCATTCCATACAACATAGCATTGAGACATTTTTTGGATTCATTTTTCTACATTCCTTCAAAGTTTTAGTCGCTCAGCCCTAATTCTTCTATTCTCCTTAGCCCCTATACTACTGAATATATGTGCCATTGAACCAGTGATCACCATAGACTTAAAGCTCCTGCTCATTAATTTCGTACATAGACTTATTAACTCCCTCTCTATTTCTCTCAGTATCTCATATCTTCGCTCTCTTGGGGCCTTTCTTATGATTAACAGTGTTGGTTTATACAACCCTACATCCACATTGGAAAACCGGGATGTCCCTATACCCTCCATTGATTTCATAGCATGGTGGCTCATACCGGGTCTCTGTGGAGTAGTTTCCTTAATCCCGCGCTTCCCTAACTATCTCCTCTGTTGTGTTCCTGACCCTCCAGATCCTGATCGTTCCCCATGTATGGGTAACTCTAAGTCCTTCTGTACTATTTGATACGACCAACCTTTATAAGTCCTTCCTTGGATAATTGTACTCTGCACCTTCCCAATTTATGAGTTCAATAATTGCTGGCATTTTCCCATCAATTTCAACTTCATAATCATCTTTATTTATTGTCATAGTGTATAAACCTGCTACTGTTCTCCTTTTTTTGTATATAAGGGAGGCTATAATGCCATTACAGAAAGAAAACAAAAGTCGCTAATTAAAGATACGGACAAAAGAGAAAACTGGAAAGCTCCATTGAGGCGTATTCCTCACGGCGGTTGATAACAGTAGCCAGACTGTCGAATTCCTTGGAGATAAAGTGCCTCGTTCCTTTGACAGATAGGTAAAGTTTGGAGTTCTCCTATTGTAGGTGAAATTTGGCCATTGTGGTGACAAATTCTGTTCTCGAATTGTAGTCTCAGATTCGCCAGAGCGTCTGCGTACTCATTTTCCGCGCGCTGGAGGTGGTGGAACTGTATGCATTTCTTAGGAGTACTCTATATTTTTGTAGGTCTTTGATGCTGCAGTGTTTTTTCTGAGAGTATCCCACGGGAATAAGAGTCCCCCTACATGCCCAGTACTTTTTGTTGACTATTTGTTCAGCATTATTAAAATTGACAAAATGCACAAAAATTCTGTGGCAGCGAGGATTCGATCAATCCCATCTCATATCTATTCTGTTGACCATTTATTCTGATTAATTATGTATCCGTTTTATATATATTTTATATTTATACAATTTTTGTGTTATTTTTTTACTTTCTTTGATATTATGGTGGTTTCGTTGTCGAAAAAATTTAAAACTCTATCCTATAAATTCAAAAGATTAAATGGTATAAATTCTAAACTTTATAAACCCTAAAATCTAAAATTTTACGAGATTTATATTACGGCGGCTTTGCTACTAAAAATTAAAACCATATCTTATAAACCCAAAAGGTTAAATGTTATAAATTTTAAACTTTATAGACACTAAAACCTAAAAAAATTTACTCAGTTCGTTTTTTAAAATTAATATTACGGCGGCTTGGCCGCCGAAAAAATCTAAAACCCTATCCTATGAAACCAAGAGGCTAAATGTTATAACCAAAAAAATATATAATCGTAAAAAAGAAAATTAATATTTTTATTATTTTTTAAAAAATAAAACTTTATATTACAAATAAAATAAAAAGACAAATAATATTACATGGCCCCCAAACCACAACATTTAGCCGCTGGCCAAAAGCTCAATTTTTTTTGATAACGTAAAGAACTCTACGGAGAAAGGTAAACCCAACGACCTACCGCAATAGCCCGCAAACCACGGTAGGGAGGTAAGCCACACTTGGAAACTCATATGTGACAAGCTCACAGTGGCGAAGTCAAAATTTTCGGACAAGAGGGACACAATTCTACTTAAGTTAAGTAACCACCAGAACCACAGCGAAGCATGAGTTTTTGACCTCCTGCGTATAGGTTTTTTTATCAGTATGTCCAATTTTGATTTTAGATGGCGACTGTGGCCGGAATTAAAAATATCTGCATTAATATGTGTAAAATTATATAGTCCTAGAGCCGCCTCTAGATATTGGTACAACATAATAATATAATATTAAAATAAAAATAAATGATGAAATAAAATAGCAATGGAAATATTTAAATTAAATATTTAAGTAGAAATACTTTGAATATATCATTAGTTTATAATTAACATAAATTCATCAAATTTTAATTTGTTTTAATATAGATATATATAAATTATTTATAATATGCCATATAATATGAAAAACAAAATGAATGAAAACAAAGAAATGATAAAAAATTAAACAAACACAATATATATAATATAAATAAAAATTATATTAAAGTTGTATAAAATAAAATAAATGACAGTCCCACAAATTACACACAAACCAATAAAAGTCTTACAACTTTTTTTTTGTACAGAAGGTCGTCTTAACATTTCGTCCCTCTTTTCTCTGCGTAAATCTTCATCTTCTTTTGCAAAATTTTGATTTTTTTTGGTTTTTTTAAGGGGCATGTGCCCTCCTCCATACATACATGACATTGTCCTTGCAAATTTAGAGTGTAATTGTCTTTTTTTTTGTAAGTAATGAAGTTTTATTCATGTGTAATATTTACAGCTTTAAATGCCCTTATGATGGGCCTATCTCCGGTTACATTTACAAACAATACATGGGTTCGCGACACTATTCACCAAACCCGATGCCCAAATCTATTCTACCCTGCACTCTTAATATTATCCAGCAGTTTAATTGGATCTGATACGGGGCACTAAATGGTTCGGGGATTTGTTGGATGAAAACCGCCTCATTTCTCATTCTCCAAATAGCCCAGATAGTTTCTTCCCAAAGAAGACTCCAGATCGCGGCAATTTTCGTTGGGAAGCGCTCTTCTTCGGATAGCTCCATTACTTGCTTCAATGTTTGCAGTTGATTCTCCGGCAGCTTGAGCCATCGCAGGAGACAATTCCAGACCTCGTGAGAAATCGGGCACTGTAGAAATAGGTGATCTATGGATTCGTGATCTTCAAGACAAAGAGGGCAGACAACGGTATCAACTGAAACTCTTCGCTTGGCTATGTTATCAACCGTAGGCAGACAACGATATCAACTGAAACTCTTCGCTTGGCTAGGTTATCAACCGTTGGGATGCGATTCTGTATTGCTCTCCAACAAAATGCACTTATCTTCGAATGTATTAATCTGTTCCAGATTATTGGTAATTCTGCATCTGCTTCTTCAAGCTGTCATTCTGTCTGCATAATCTAGCTGTAGATCTTAGCTATTAGGTACCTGCTATCGTCAATGCACTGCCATTGCCATTAATCAAAGTTATTTGTTCTAGCAGGTGCCGCATTAAGATGGGTTTGCAGATTCTGAAATTCCAGTAGCTCTTCCTCCGAACAAGGTCTCCACCAATTCCAGTTCCATCTCCATGTTTGCCAAGTTAGGTCATAAAAACCTTTTGCTGCAATTGTGATATCTTTGTCTGCTGCATTCAGAAATAGCGTAGGATATGTCTTTGCCAAACTCATGGTACCTACCCATTTCTCCAGCCAGAATTTAGTAGATTCTCCATTGCCAATACACTTATGTAGGTTCTGCTTAAACCAGGATGAGGAAAGTATCCATTTCTTAATGTCCCGCCACCATATTGAATCATAAGTAGCAGCATTCATGTTGTTCACATCAATAGGGCCATATAGAGTATCCATAACTTGCCTCCATAGGCTGCTAGGTTCCTTTAGAAGTCTGAATCCATATCTGTCGAGGAGGGCTTGATTAAATTGTTTTAGAGCCTTTGAAACCCAGTCCACCCCTCTGCTTAGGAGAGCATAGCTTTTTCCAACTGATCCAAGAGATTTTTCTCTTTCCATTAGCAGTTGAGCCCCATATGAATTTAGATAGCAGACTGTCGATTTTCCTTATAATAACTACGGGAGCTTTGTAGACAGAGAAGTAGAAGAGGGGTAGCGAGCTTAGGACTGACTTGATCACAGTGATTCGGCCTCCAAATGAGATATATTTTTTCTCACATCCATTGATTCTGTTTGAGATTGAGTTTAGGACTGACAGCCATGTTCTCTCAAGTATGTGTAATTGTCATTCTTATAACTAATAGTCCAAAAGCTCATTGACTGAAAACAACTCAAATGAGGAAAAGGCAAGAAAATAAAAATTGGAAGTCCATCATCCTTGAGTCCTGAGCCAGGGAGGACGGGAAACCAACGGTTTACCATTCCTAATACACAAAATACCCTTTATGCCCTCCTCTCGACGGCACTTGCACCGTGTCTGTGAGTTCTTTTTGGTAAATTAGCATGACTTGTCAATATTGCCACGTGTCACCCTCATGCCCGCTCCCAATTTCCCGCTTTCTGAAATCATTTTCTTATTTACCAGAAATTGGCATCAAACAATGAAACAACAGTGGCTCAGAGGATATTATCCTCTCGTCCGTCGCCAACTGAGAAAAAAAATACTATATAGTTTGGTAAGCAACTGGAAATCTTGATACGTGTATCTAATTAAATCGATACATAGATGAGACGATAGTTCTTCTATCAAGGTAGTGCCGGTGAAAGATTTCCCGGCCAAAATGGCCATCGGCGCGGTCGTCTCTCACAGGAATTTGGGTTCATTAAGCAGTTCAGGTCAATGTTTTGTAATTATTTGCCTATTATTGTGCTATATATCGTTTTATTCTGGTTGCAGTGCAGACTACAGCTTGTAGTAGTAATTGTGGATTGCATTTGCTGGTGGTGTGTTGCAGACTATAGTACAGATAAAAAAAGAATGAGATTATTAATAAAAGAGCATGTAGTGGATTTTTTCGAAGAAGTATTAATTGTGAAAATTTGAGAAAATTAGCGTTAAGCAGGCCTGCATTATGTTTTCAATGTTAGAATACCGTTTGGAACAGATAATGCATGTAAAAGAATGCATGACCAATGCATATATTCCGAAAGAAGAATGTTAGGTGTACGAACTTTTTTTGTACAAACTAACATGAATCATTGGATTTGATTTAATCTCCTTTATATCATATTTATTAATTGTCAACACAACAATTCAATGGTTGTTATTAATTTGTACAAATTGCGTACAAAAAAAATTTGTACACCTAGCATTTTTTATTCAAAAAAGGATACATACTTGAAAACATAGAGGTTCATATTCCAAAGTTTTAAACTCATCCTCCGAGGAATAGGTTTACCTTCTCAGGGTGTGTAGGTGAAGGATTTTTACCATGTCTTCATCCAAATTGTATTACTTTGGTACTTAAAGTTAACCACAACCCTTTCTGCAAATATTCTACTACATAGTGGTGATGTTCTCAATTCCTTCATTCTGTTGCTCTAGCAGGGTGGATATATCATGGAGACGTAGATACAAATAAACAAAGATTTGAGCTGTCCACGGTTGCTGTTGGTATAAATAGAAACATGCTTTGCCAGAACCTATGTCATCGTAGGGAAAGGTTTTCATTTGGCTATGTATGGCAGTCATCTTTCCATGTTAGACATCGACAAAATAGAGAAACTTTATTATCAATTTCAGCATATAATGTTGTAGAAGATCCTTTTCTACTAATGTCCTGTCAAATGAGGAAGAGGTTTAAGTTCATCTGCTCAAGGAAAAAAATCAAAGGACTTTACAGATGCTGCCTTTCTTCTTATTACCCCGATGCTAGCAGTCTAGAACCGATGAAGTTGGTTAAACTTGGTTTTGGTGATGGCCAGAAGCAACTGTCAAAGTATTCCTCAGCGATGAGCACCCGAGCTGAATTCAAATCTAAAGACCATGACATATCTGTTAACGAGTTGGGGATAAAAGTACCATCTGAGGGAGCTAGTGAAGCTTCTTCACCGGAGGCAGTTCCGATAACGAAACCATGGTGGGAACAATTTCCAAAGCGCTGGGTGATGGTGCTTCTATGTTTTGCTGCATTCATGTTGTGCAACATGGACCGTGTAATGCCAAAATTTTTTAACAGTTGTAATTTGATTCACATCTTATTATGGTGCTTCTTTTTATGTTTTTATTTTTGTTTCCTTCTCCAAGTTAATATTTGTAGTCGGTTGCTTCTACATGCAAAATTTTAGGCACCAGGCAAATAAAAGAGAATAATACTCTCTGTTATAACTGATATATTTTTTTTGGTTCTTTTAGGTGAACATGAGCATTGCAATACTCCCTATGTCAAAGGAATATAACTGGAACAGTGCCACTGTTGGATTAATTCAGTCGTCTTTCTTCTGGGGTTATCTACTCACACAGGTTTTACTCCTTCTTCATTAACTTTTTTGTTTCAATATTCACGGTGCAGTAACTTCTTTTTTACTGTTCAACCTAAGTTGTATGCTAGGCACGGGCGCATGCACAGATAGTGCACCCGCTCTGATATATTAATCAGACACATATGTAACACCAGTAGAATCTTAAAGCAGTATTCTATATTGGTTTGCATATTGTATTTTTCGCTTTATGTTTGTCACTATTCTCTTTTGGGTAGATTGCTGGAGGCATATGGGCCGATAAAGTTGGCGGGAAGCTAGTCCTCGGTTTTGGAGTCGTTTGGTGGTCTCTTGCTACTGTTTTGACACCAATTGCTGCTAGACTTGGGCTTCCCTTCTTACTTGTCACGCGGGCCTTCATGGGAATCGGCGAGGTCTGCTGCTAGTACATTCGTTAAATTATTTACATATACAGAAGCTTATCTTTAGTAGCATGAGCTATTATCTATAAATATTTGTTTTTGATTCAGGGTGTAGCAATGCCTGCAATGAATAATTTACTATCAAAATGGATTCCTGTCTCTGAGAGAAGCAGATCTCTTTCCCTAGTGTACAGTGGCATGTATCTTGGCTCTGTCATGGGTTTGGCGCTTTCTCCTGTAATGATCCACAAGTTTGGGTGGCCATCTCTTTTCTATTCTTTTGGATCCCTTGGAAGTTTCTGGTTTGCACTCTGGTTGAGCAAAGTAAGGTTTCCCTTCCATTTCTTATGCATGTACAAGTAACTTTTTAGAAATTCTCAAGCTGATCTATTTTAGGCACATAGCTCTCCGGAGGAGGACCCGACTCTAACATTGGCGGAAAGACGTTTAATCTCAGGAGGCAACATGTCTGAAGAACCGGTCTCTAAAATTCCATGGCAGAAGATTCTATCAAAAGGTCCTGTATGGGCTCTCATTATCTCCCATTTTTGTCATAACTGGGGAACATTTATTCTTCTGACATGGATGCCCACATACTATAATCAGGTACTTTCAGCCACCGGGTACCATCATATATGCAGAGGGAGTGTACTGACATTTATACTAATTCTTGTTCTGTTTATTTTAATTTTTAATGCATAGGTTTTGAAGTTCAATCTCACAGAATCTGGATTGCTATGCGTGCTGCCTTGGTTGACAATGGCCGTGTTCGCTAATATAGGTGGTTGGATTGCAGATACCCTCGTGACCAAAGGCCTATCGATTACTTCAGTACGCAAGGCATGCGCTGAAATTCTTTTTTTTAGCATGTTAGCATTTCTTGTTACTTGTGGTGCATACTACTGCATTATGTTTCAAAAACGCAAAAAGTGCATCATGTATGGCTTCTGGTATACTGTAACAGATAATGCAGTCTATTGGGTTCTTGGGCCCGGCCTTTTTCCTAACACAACTCAGTAATGTGAACACACCAGCTATGGCAGTGTTATGTATGGCTTGCAGTCAGGTCTGAGTTACTTCTCTAAAGTTTCACTGGACTTGTTTCTCCTAAAAGTTTCTTAATTTCCATACATTCTGCATGTTATTTCTTCCCTCAGGGATCAGATGCGTTCTCACAGTCTGGTCTGTACTCCAATCACCAGGATATCGGACCCCGTTATGCAGTGAGCACTTTTTTTAGTATCTCAAGTTTTACTTTCCGGAACCTCCTAATCCCTAAGTGATTGTGAAATTCTACCTCCAGCTGAAATCAATTGAAACCAATTCAATATGTAGGATTGAATCTAATTATTATGGTATCGATATGCATTATATGAGTGATCGATGACAAGGTAAGATAAAAGGAGTACCTCGTGGTCGGATGCAGGGGGTGTGCGGTGAGGTAACTCACCGCACACTATGCGGTGCCCATGTGGCAACTGCAGGATTGGTGCAGCAATGAGCCGGTGTTCAACACCTTTGCGCGGGCCCACTGATTGGTCAATCCCGCAGTGCCACGAGATTACTACTGCATAGTCCCCTCTTCCATGGATACGAACGAGTTCAATCTTTTGGGTCATGTTCACGAAATGAATATGCTGCTTGATTTCAGGGTGTGCTGCTAGGACTATCAAACACGGCTGGTGTACTTGCTGGTGTCTTTGGCACAGCTGCAACTGGATATATACTCCAAAACGGTACAGACCGCCTGATCCATTATTATATTGTTTGTTTCTTCTCTGCAATTCTTTTTTTTTTTAACTTCCATCTAAAATGCTTTTCTTCTTGAATTTGTACCTCCCAGGTTCCTGGGACGATGTGTTCAAAGTGTCGGTTGCATTATATATCATAGGTACCTTAGTGTGGAACCTTTTTTCCACTGGGGAGAAAATACTGGATTAAGATATAGTAGCCACATATGTACCATGATTTCCAAATGTTAACTCAAAGGGTACGTGGATGTTAAACTGTTCTCTGTACCCGAGTCGAGCAGATAGCCTTCTCAGGTTGGTTTACTCTTATTTTTTCTAAATATGATGCATTTCGTGACCAGAATCCCCAAGAAGAACCTCCTGAGACACAGTTGATAGACCATTATTCCATTCATTGTGTGGAATGAAATTTAGTAATTCATATTATTATTATTATTATTCCATTCATTATTCCTCCTGAATCCCCCAAGCAAGCATATATTAATTCATATTATTATTATTATTATTGTTATATTTTTTCATATTGGTAAAATGTTCATTGAAAATAGCACAAGAAGTGCAACGCGCAATTATTGCAGCGCGCAGGAAGTGCAACTTACCATGTTATAGTTTATAGGAGAAACAATTTTAACCCTATCTTCTAAAATTGAAGTTTCATTGAATAGGAGAACGAGTTGAACACTAAACTTATAAATGATAAGGAGCAAGCCGATGATCCAAAACATGTGTCTCAGCCTCTATAAGATACGAGACATGAGTCTCATCCATACAATGATCCTAGAAATGAGTCCAAGCAAGTATTAACAGGTGGTGAGTTAATATTGACATCCGTTGATACGTTTGGGGATGGATCAGACATTCATATAGGTCAAAATTATAACTACAAAGAGCACTTGATGAAGAAATTGTGGGTCATTCTGCTTAGAGGTAATTTTGAGCTTCAAGTACACAAATCCAACAAAGCTTTGATCGTCGCATGCTTCATCGATCCAAAATGCAAATGGAGATCTGAGGGGCAAAAGTCTCTGATAGGTCGTCGCAGTTTACAATCCAAATGTACAAGGGTGATCATAGTTGTTCTTGCGTGTCCATCACCAATAAGCCGTGATAGGAGAACTTGTTGCTCCTCAATTGATTGGTGTTGAGAAGGGACGTGTTCCAAAAGCAATCCTGGCATTAGTTCGCATGAACCTGGGAGCACAATTATGTTATAGCACACTTGGCATGGAGGAGACATGCTCAAGAAATCATCAATTGTTTGCCCGAAGACAACATCCGCTATCTTCAATCTCACTTGTATTACCTCGAACGGTCGGATACAGGGACTTTAACTCACATACATGTCGACGGAAGTAGCATATTCAAGTATTATTCTTTGGCATTCGGGACGTCGATAAGCGGTTAAGCCTTCATGAGGAAAGTGGTTAGGATTGACGACATCTTTTTGAAAGGTGAATACATGTGAGTTATATTGGTTGCCATAGCACAAACTGGTGAAGGCAAGTGTTGCCCACTCGGTTGGGAAATTGTTGATTTGGAGAATACACTTTCGTGGACGTGATTCCTCTCGAAATTGAGAGACATCATTGGTGATGCTGACGATAATATCTGACATGACACTGAGAATTGCAGCAATGATCAGAGATTTTTTCCAGAATGCCCATCACGACGCATGCGCATGGCACCGCGGGCAGAACTTAAAACAGAATTTCAAGTGTGGAAGCATCATGGGATCGTACTGGAATGTTGTTTTTGCGTGCGAGGTCGAAGAATTCGATAGTTGCATAACATAAATCTCGTCGAGGTATCCACTGTTAGTTAGGAGCCTTGAAGTGGACATTGACCATTCAAGATGAGTCAGGTTCCACTATACATGGTGCATGTGTAACATAACGATGACAAATCTTGTCAAATCAATAAACACAGTATTAGGCGAACAAAGAGAATATCCAATTATTGCTCTACTGGATGCAGTGACACAAAAAATATCACAATGGTGGAATGAAAGACGTCAACAAGCTAACGCTGGAAAAAACACACTCTCACCTGCTCGGGAAGTTCAATTCAGGGATTATTGATCCAAAGGCAACGAACTAGTGACCAATCAGCTCAATGAACATGGGTACGAAGTCTCAACAGGTGACAATTTGTATGACGTGGTGAACATTTCTTCAAAGTCACGTAACTGCATGAAGTCCAACATAGAAGAGTCCCCATTTGTACATGTGTTTGCAGCAGGGACGAGTGTATACATCCTTATCTTGCCGTACTACACAAGGGTGTATGCGGTGGAAGCATATCGCGACACAATGTATCCAGCCACAACGCTGTCATAGTATGTCATTCTCGACACTGTCCGGATAAATGAAGTGTTACACCTAGAGATTACGGACAAAAAAAGAGGAAAACCAAGAAATTCATGTTATCTATTGGTCGGCAAAAAATTAAAGAAATGCAAAAACTGTTGTAGTAATTGTGGTGCTCCCGGACATTATGCAAAGACATGTAAAAGTAGAAGCGTCGATGTGTAACCTGTCTCAATAAGTCGGGAATATCCCGCAAGCAAGGATATACTATAGTATTTAAAATATTCAGTTCCCTTGTTTGAATGTTGGACTATTATGACTACAACGGTCACAATGCTCTTTAATATTTAAATAGAAAAAAATTTATTTACACAATTGACTATTAACTTATATCCGCATGTGACCTGTGCCTCTATCGAAGCATACATTTTGGATGTGATTTGTCTGTCACACAAATATGATTCTATATCACGAAGATACGATTCCAGATGGGTGGATCCAGTCCGGGGCTCGGGGGCCCGAGCACCCCTGCCCAGGAAAAAAAATTGAAAAGTTGAGATCGTAAAAAAATTGGAGGCCAGATTAGCAGGGCACAACAGCCATTTGAAGAGCAAAAAGCCACGGTCCTCTGAAGAGCAGAAAGCAGCGGTCTGTGGAAGACCAATCTGAGAGCAATCTCTTCTCATCCTGTAGAAACACAGACAGTAAGTATATGACATTAAATGTTGACTTGGGTTTTAAATTTTTTGCAAGTTTTATGAGTTGTAATTAATTAGGTATTGAACCTAGACAAAACATTAGAATTCGATTAGAATTATGCTGTGGAGAAGACAGGGAGATGGTTAGTGAACGGTGGAGTGAACGTGTTTTATTATATAGTAACTTTGTGTGTATCTGCTGATTGGAGAAACGTGGAAGGGGATTTGAATACTTTAAAAAAAATTGAATTCGAGAGTTGTTCAATTCAAAGCGTAAATTGATGAGGAACAAATACTTGAGTTGAGTATGTTCTTTTTTTCAACATTGAGATTATGGTCTGGCTATATAATAAAAGTTCACTATTTCTGAGTAATTTTATTTTACTCGCCAACTAACATAAGATGGTTTCCGTAATTTTTCATTTAGGTGATGAATCTAATTACTACTTGCTGCTGCTAATTAGGACCCAACTGCTGACTGTGAACTGTATTACTTATTAATGTTGTTGAAAAATTTTATACAAATGATTTTAAAGTAGAAGGAGATAGTTGCATCAGATTTTTAATCACATTAAATGTGTTATGAGTTGTATCAACAACTAAACTATCTTCATTAACTACCCTAGGGTGATTTTCAGCCAGTTCCTCCATAATTGGTGGGATGTGTTTTGTTTTCGACTAGGAGGGACAGTAATACTATTGGCTACAGGGGTAGCAGTGTTTTATGCAGTATGAGGTCTCTCTCTTCTACTTGGGGGATATTACTGGTGGATGCAAAGGCTATTGTATTTTAAGGCAATTTAGTGACCTGTCTATGTATTTTAACGATTTTGCCTTCAACAATTATTGATCCTTTTTCATGGAGCTTCTGGTTATTTGTAACATTAAGTCCTTAAAAACTAGTTTTAGGAATAAACCTTGCTTTGATTGCTTTTAGTTGAATATTTGTTTAAGTTGTTGTTATTGTTCTGGATTGTCCTATTTGGGGGAATTATTTTCTTCATCTATGTTAGTAGAGGGATATACTTGTGGGGTACCTCATTTGTTGATTGTGGTGAGCACTGCTCTATGGGTTTCCTTATCCTCAATTTTTAGATAAATTTGTATTCCATCTTTGCGCTATGGGTTTTCTTATGATTTATTTGCATCAAACAGGTTTGCAAGGTAAGGCAAGGAAATTTATCGATGATGAGGAGCCCTTGACCAGTACAGTTGTCATTTTCTCTTCAACAGAAGAAGTTTTGGTACAGTTGCTTGGAGTTGTTAATGAACATGATGATGTTAGAGTAATTGAATTTGTGCTGTTACTTGTTTGTGTTGGTTTTGATTTTGGAGAATCCGTGTAATAATGACTTTGGAAATGGGTACAGGTACTGGTACCGGGCCAAACCGGTACCAGTACACTGGTCCCGGTTGCGGGAAGAGCCAGTACCGGTACATCAAATGAACACCCCCGGCCGTCAAATCCTGGGTCCGCCCTTACTATGTGGAACAAGGTGGCTCCAAAACTAATTCAAACATTAGCATGTAGACTCATACAAGATAGAATGGCAACTATGAACTGCTTCAAATGACAAGGAGTCATGGTAGATGAATCTGCATCAAGGTGTATGTGGTGTGGATTAGAGGAGAAAATAGCCGCACACCTGTTATGTACTTGCTCTCATGCGGCGGAGGTCTGGGCTGAAATTCACGGATGAATTGCACTATTACTCCGAGTTCAAGAGCGAATTCTCTTGAAAGCTATGGAGGCAGATTGCAAAAGCAAAGCGTACTTTGGTACTTGTGAAATGAGTGAAACTTAGTGCGATTTGATAATCAAAGCATAAGCGATATAGTAGAAATCGTAACGCTATTAGTATGGTATTGGATACATGCAATACGTCTTAGGCAGTGGCGAATCCAGAAATATTTAAAGGTTGACACGATTTCCAAATATTGTATATATAATTTTTATAAATATTTTAATAATTATAAATTTAAAATAATATAAAAAATACAATTATATGTTCCTTATATGCATATGAAATTAACAAAAATGTTACACTTACTAAACTTTTTGGTTTACTGAATTTGGTGAACAAAGAATTTAGATCACTTAAATTGAGAGAAAGCGAGAGCCCCTCTATCTAGAAAAATCCTAGAATTATAGGAAATCCGACCACACCGCCATTTAGGAGGCCTATCCCGGCCAACCCCATAGCATTACCACAAACCATGTAAGATTCTAGCCGATCTTAACTCAAGGAAAGTGTGGTGTGAGGTAGAAACCAGAAATTCCATGGCCACCCAAATCCAATCTCAGGGACTTCTTCGCAAGGAGAAAATCACAGAGAATATGCTAGCCCTACCAAACGACAACCGATTTCAAACCTTAGGGAACATGGATCTTAGTACGGGGGCAGGAGTAGAGGGTCTCCGATCTGATATTCATTCGAG